>DWJN01000425.1:0-24395 GCA_018248895.1 Carystus phorcus
TTAACATTGAAAAATAAATAATACGTAGACTTTCATTCTTCGCTGCATCTACTAAAAAGAAAAATCCTATACAATATTGTTATGTCCTTAAGATTGACCGACATTCGTATACATTATCATCCTCTATTTTACATCATAGTTTGTTAAACATACAAGCCAAAGTGTTGCTTATTATTTCTGTTGTATGCCCTAAAATTGAATGCTATTAATTTTAGTTACGCAAAACAAATTTGATTATTGTCCTCGTTATAGCAATGTACGACCGCACATGATCCAATCTTAGTTTTACTTCGTAAGCTTAAAATTTATATTAATGCTTTAAAAATTTACATTATCTTTACTTTCTTAAAGTTACTTACGCGATAAGTTATAAGTACTATTACGATATTTTTTATTAATATCGTTATACCAATCACAGCGGATGTCACATTTAGGTCTGATATTAATATTAAAATCAGAGATTAAAAGACACTTAAAATGTGGTGTTCAATTTTGAACCTTATAAATAGTATATCGATATAACTTGAATTTGATTTGAAATAGAAATTTAAATAGTTTTGATGTCACTTATGTCATATTAAATATTGACAATACTTGCTTGAAAAAGGTAGCGTTGTAATTAACCAATGTCGGGGAAAAGAATAACATAAGTATAATACAAACGACTAAATGAAAACGTTGGAAGGACCAAGCAACAAGATAATTAGTAATAATATTAATTTATCGAATAATGTACTTAATTATAAGACTTAAAATAAGATATAATCGTAAATGAAATGAAAACGTATTACAGTATTCGAGACAAATATTTAATCTGCAATGGAAACCCGGTCGCGTAAAAGCAACTCGTATTTTCACATATAAAAGAAAACTTCTGTACTAGGATGGAAGTTAGCAAAAAGATGATTGAAACAAACCCGACAAAGTTTCGGGACACGTCCCTCCCTAAGTGTATTAAACCGCCTAAACTTCCCTAAAAAGTGAAAGGAGACAAAGTGAAATAATATAAATACTTTCAATAATAGAAAGTTGATATTGGCCAAAGTTTTATATACGTGGTACAAGTAGCAGAGCGGTGGAGTACAGTGCGTATATTTTTAAGATTGCAACTATTAATTTACTTATAACTATTAGCTACTCGTTAAATGATCATGAGAATCAACTTTAATCTTAATAAAACTTTATTAGACTTAATACAATTTTTAAAATAATAATGATGATAAGATTGAGTTTTTGTGCCTTTGTAGATATCTTAACTTATGTTTCAAATTCATCTTTTGGAACAAATCTATTACCACTGTATTTTGCATGTAGTAAATTTAACTCAAACAAGATTTTAGAGCCTTTTTTTTGATATGGAATTTAGTCCTCGCTTCCGCCTGTAAGTTAGACTCAAAATCCAAACTTAGACAGGTCGAGCCACGGGAGGAGCGGAACCAGTGCGTTATGATAAGCACGTCGAACGGGGAACCAAATGGAAAAGTAACATCCTCCGCAATGTGAACACCGTAAACAAGGGAGTTTACGCCATTTTGGCACAAATGGTGAAGTGCCTCCGTTCGAAGTGCTAAAGTTTAGCGCAGATCTGTGTTTTTAGCTATATCGTTAGCATTGGAGAACACATACAATAATACCAACGTATGAGCTCATCCAGAAATTATTGCATTGGTTCTAAAAATTCGTTAACTAACTCACTCCAGACATCTACAAGTTTATTTTTCCGAACGAAGACTTTGTTTTTTTTTATCATTTGCAGATGCATTAGTTCTAAACCGACAAGATTACGAGGAATTGACTAGTGAAAGAAATATGTAGCAAAACTTTCAATTTTGCGCAATCCTCAAGTATATAGCTTCCAATTATCGAACTAGTCTCAGGTTTATATCGTCATTCAAAATTTGTTGAAATTTTAAAATGTATAAATATAATGCCACCCTGATGAATGATCGTCTAATTTTGAAATGTACACTCCATAATTTCCAATTAAAAATAATGTTAATCGCAAAGGTAGTTTGCCATTACACTCATTATATACAGATCTTTTCTGTATTCCACAACGTATTAAAAAAAATACTTTATCATCAAGATGAAGAAACACCGGAATAAAAATAAATACACCCAAAACAAAATAAATAAGACGATAGATACAATATTCGGATCATTGGCGTTTCCCTGTCGATAAGTTCACGAAGTTTTTATTTGAAGGGACAACCAAAGCGGAAAGCAATCTGACGCAAACAGGTGACGGACAGACAGAACCTTCCCAAGTACCTTTCACTTTAACTTTCTATATTCTTTTACATACTCAGGTTTATTTAGCGAATGACCCTCTAATATATTTTGCTTATGGTTTCTTAACTCTTGTTTTAGTTGTTAGATGTTTGTCACCGTCTTTATAGTTATCTACCAATCTTCTAACTTGCAAAAACTCAATTGATGCTTTTGTTCGCCAATCTGCACTGGAGCATCGTGGTGACGAATGTATGAATAAATAAACATTTCATGTAATTTCGCTTCGTTATTAATGATATGCAATGTTTTAGAAATTATTACAATTTTGTTTATATCAAAATATAATAAAAGACGTGGTATCACTACACGCATCTAAAACTTCTTATCAATAAAATACCGTGTTATCGTGTTTTGTCGATATCTCAACCAACTTGTAGCTTGTATTACACGCCGTTATCGGTCACAAGGAGTTTTGGACAATTCCTTATCACTTATCTGTTCATCCTCATGTCCAGTGTTATCACCTAGTTGTAAGGTCACTAGTGGCCATGCGCCACCATCTATAGCATTTTACGACTACGATGATTTACGAGCGTGTAATAAACATTTGTCATTTTCATGTTTCAATGCGTTAATTTGTTGAGTGATGGGATTTATTGCTTCTATCACAACCACTATATTAGATTTTACAATTATATGTTGAGTTGGTACTTTGATAATAATTAGGCAGTTGGTTTATGTAATGAAAAGGTATATAGGCGATACTATGAAGCTCAGTAGGTCGTAAGTCGTGATACTTCGAATGATTTCGAGTTTGATTTCTGGCTGTAAAAAGCACGCGACAAATAAAATGCGTTCTCTCGTGACTGTTTATTATAATGTACTAGCTAACTGCGGCCACACTTCGCTGTGTATTACCGCTATTAATATTATATCTATTCGTTATCCTAAAGTCTATTACCTAGCAACTGTCAGTAACCACATTGTAGTGTTAGTTGTTATTAAATCAATATAACAACAGCATCAACACTAGTAGTAATATGGGTATGTTAATAATATGTGACATTATAAAATAAATAAACTCTTCAGCCTAGTTTGCAAACAAATGAAGTGCAATACAATATTAGTTTATTTTAACAAAATAAACAATATTTAAAATCGTCAAATCATTTTCTTCACCGAGCCAACTTGATCAATGCGGAGCAATATACTTTTTATAGTCAGTTGTTGCAGAACCAGGAGTAGCAAAAAAGATGAAAGTTATATCTGGCAATTATAAATTGAACGATTATCATAATTAGCAAGTACATCGTTGCACGTATGATACGTTTAGATTTTCATACGATCCGCGATAAATCACAATAAGCCACTTTCAGTTTTACATAAATAACATACGGCGTATTATCGCGTGCGAAACGTACATGAACATTTGATGCATAAAGCTGTTCTGATTAAGCCATGTCATATTTTACGTCACGTGTAGGTAATTTCTTCCTTTCATCATTATGGAGATCATAAACCCATTTATATGCTGCTGGATTGGCCAGCCACGCTACTTCCACTGCCTTTATCAGACATGCAAGAATCCTACATATATCGTTACTCAATTACTCTAAACCAAAAAGGTCAATATTAAAAAAATAAAAACACTTTACATAACGCGAAACAATTAACACTGAAATTAAGTTTCCTTAAAAGTATAACATTTAAGATCTCACTATAATATTTATTATATTGTAACCATGGTTTTAAAAAAACTCAATTATGAATATTTAGAAGCAAAATTTTACATAAAAAATAAATTATCAACGTCAAATGAAGGAACTTTGTGACCGCTTGAACTAAAAAAAGTACCTTTAATGAGTAATAGAATTAAACGCAATGATCTCAAATTGAGTGTGATTAGCTTTGTGGCCCTGGGCCCGCATGGTCTTGAGTGACACAGTACTACATCGTAATATACCATTATACTAGACAGTGATATAACGAATATAAGACATTGAATATGGGGAGTTAATCGAAATAGGTGTTTAGGTACTTTAATAGAACATTTTGGCAAATACTCCCAAGTACGTCGTCGGCATACGAATGAATAAAACCGAATTAATGAAGGGAGAGTATCACTTCCTAAGCTAACATTGGTTGCGCCTAATAATAGCAAAGCACCCTAAGAGCCACCCTTTAAGAATTCCGACTAATAGAATGCGGATAGACAGACAGACAATCCATCACTGGTCCCCCTCCAATGTATTATTTATGGGGACATCCTGCACCAACCCACGGCTAATCTTTCAATATCTTGAGAATTTCGGGAGCATCAAACCTAGGGATCAGGATTCTTGGCAATAACAACAATATTGACATCGACCTTAGCATTAAAACAAAAAGGATTAATATCCCTTGGCCTGAAACACAAACGCTGTTCCAGCAAAACCAGAGTAAAGCACGAATGCCGATGCAGATAATCCAAACGTTAATTTTAAAGCAGCAGAGGTCGTTTTCGTTTGAACAGTTACCAAATTTATCGTTGTTTGGTCAGAATAATTGCAGGATTTGTTTGTTTTGGTACGGAATGAGAGTAATGGCATTGCATTGGATGAGAAATGAAATTAATGGTGCTTTCTTAATGAATTTTTGTTATGGGACCCACTGCTTGTAATCGACTTGTCTACGGTGGTAAACATACAATTAACAAAAATGCTACATCAGTTCTATATCGCCCTAATTCGTAATCGTTGTGTGACTAAAACATTTTTAGCAGCTTTGTTTCTTTTACTTTGTAAACGAATGGATTCTGTAAGATATTTAAAAAGCTTGTTTTCTGTGTTAAAGAGCCGATGTAAAAATATATATTTTTCCGTCGTTTCTTAATCACCCTTCAGGAAATAGAATCCGACAGATACAAGCAACTAGGGATTCCTCGATATGTAACTTTATCTCGTTGCTACTTTGAGAGACATAATTAAAATCATTCGAAGTCTCGGCTCCTCTACAAAAACTAAACATATTTAAACTTGAGATAAAACTAAATAGAAATCAAAGCGTCCGCCGTCTATTTCTATAAATACTACACTTAGTTGCAGGAGATGTGGAGAAAAAAAATATTTTCGATATACTAGAGGGTACCCAGAATAGCTCCCTCTGGGACTCTTTACTTTCCAGCGGAGTTGGCTTGTTCCACAAACTCGTATTTCTGAGCCCTTGGTGATTTAACTACTGACGATTCACAGATTTTTATAATTCATCAAGATAATAATTGTAACTTCCAAAAACATATTTTTCGGATTTATACAATTTTCTCACGTTGAATACAGACACTTATATTTCCATCGTGAATCAATTTAGCATATTAATTAACATTAAGCATAACAATAGTAACAGAAATTTAACAATTATTTTATCCTCGTTGATAATAACATAATAGTCATTTTGTACAGTGGGCTAGCTCTTGACTAATTAGCTTGTTTGTTCCTTGCCATCAATAAAAACCTTAAAATTTAATTTTGCAGTTTCTCAGTAACTAAATTCATCATATACGAGTACCTTATTAACATTAGCATAACCATAAACCAATTCCGAAGCCCACTCCATCCTACGTCAAAAATCGAGCATAACGTTCGAACTTCAAATCAACGGTTCTTAATTTAAAAATGGCCGCTCATAATCGGTGCGCTGCGCGGGCGCAACTCATTATCGTCCTCGTAACGAGTGTTCGTAAATCAAACGGACACCAGCGGCCATTGGATACAGATGGGATCGTGAACGGAGATCGTAATGTCGATCGCTGAAGATATTCGATTACAGACCTCAGCTACTTTTGTCTGAGTCTCATTGTTTTGCTTTTGCTCGCATGCTTCTGAGTCGCTTGTATTTAGATGAAATACACGACAGATTGAAATTGTGGAGAAGTTTTTTAGAGTTTAATCTTTTGAGCACATTCTAGTAACAAGGTTTTGGGAAATCCTAATACAGCGACAGGTAACCTTTAGGAAAAACTCTTATAAGTCTGCATAACTATATAACCATCTTATACTTACTTATTAATGCGTTGTTTGTATATTATGGTACTTGTATGGAGCAATAGATATTATTCAGTTTTAACATTTTGTTGATATAGTTGTTTTTGTTTCAGAGGTCATACATACTATGAAAACTCTCAAAGTTATTTATCATTTTAAATAATTCACCGACTGCTCCAACTGTACAATCAGGTAAATTATAACATCTACGTGTTTATAAAACTCGCTCTAATTTCGAACTGCCATGCTTTTTCGAATTTAGACGTTAGCATAAGGTGCAAAAGGTCCAGAATCAACATTTTGGAGTTGGTATGATCTTGGTCTTTGTGACCCAGAATGTGGCGCGCCGCTGCCAAATAATTGACAACTATGTCATCGGAGCGATGAGTGTTGCCAGAGGATTTCGCAATCGCACCCCTAAACCAAGAACTGCAACTCAGAATATCCCACCACATGGTACACTCCTTTGCACGGAATGCAATGGAATCTTCTATTAACCTTTAGGTTCATTTACATATTATGCACTACATATTGCAACCCTTTTAGATTAATCCGTAGTGCTATGCTCTTCGAACAAAGAATTCCTTTTTATATATTGATGAACTATGAAGTGCAAGCATCGCCGTTTCAGACCGTTATTCGAAGGGACCTGGATTCGATTCCCGGTGCGGCAGAAATTTGGATGATAGGTTTAATTTTCTGTTGTGTGTTGTCTTCAATGCATACGACAGGAAATCTTAGTGTGAGCCTATGAGTGTGTAGCGTTATTTATTTATAATCTCAATCGAGTAAAACGTTGATGTTATGTATAAATATTTGTCTACAACTTTAAGTCGCTTTTCTTTCAATTCTAATACATTGTATTTTTAAAAACAGACTTTCAATTTATAATAACGTAGAGTTCTTTTACCTGTGATTACATGTGATACAGAAATAACGACTAAATATCTCAAAACATAGAGTTGATTTTAACCGGATTTTCAACTTTGGTTAGATTTTGTTCATTTGTTTCCGAAGTTAGGAATTATGTCGTAGATTTGTGTTATCAGTAACATGTTGGCTTCCTCACGCAGCGGCAATAATGAGGAACAGCGCCACTCCACCATTCTAAGGCTATCAGCTGGGGTCAATACAGCCTCGCCTTATACAGCCAGGCAAATGGTATTGACATACAAATGATACCAGTTTGGTCGGTTCGTCTTAGCTCTAAAGGTCCTCAGGTAAATATGGCCATTTTTCATGAAATAAAGCTTCACGTTGACATTTACGTTAACGAAGTGCGTCCACAATCTAAGACGTCTTCACCACTAATATCAGGTTGGTTGAGGCATTAATTTAAGGTAAACAAAACAACAACAAATGTGGTTTTTAGCTAACAGTTAACACACTGATTCTTCGTACTAGGATTTCTTTTGGTATAATAAATGAAACAACTAACCAAGAAAAATATACCAAAAATTATCCGTTAATAAATATTTGCTCTAATTATCAGCCAAACCAGAAACACTCTGCTAAGTAAGCAGTTCTACTAATATGGCTATAGTGCCATGTAATGTTTTATTATATTTAATATTATATTTAATAATTTAATTATTTAATTATTTTATTATATTCATGTACGAGTAGTAAATTTTAATAGACAGTAATACAAATAACATATTTTGATCATTAGCAAATAACTAAGATGAAAATTACGCGTTTTAGTAAAAGATGTTACGCTAACGCCTCAATAGTTCGTACGAGCTACATTTCCACTTCAAAGCCTTTCAAAATCGATTTAGATAACACATATCAGAATGCAACGTTGGAAGCTTCTCAAAACGTGGAGTCTGAACCAATTCGGGTCGGAGTGTCATCAGCAATTGGTGTCAACAGCGGTCTCCGGACGCGGCCGGGAAACCGCGAGCCCCAGCAATTAAGAAGCTATCATAGCATCAACCAGGCGTCCAATTCTCGAATTATCCAATCGAAATTCAAGCCCGCATGTTGGTGTCCGCCCGAGAAAACAATTGCCACGAGTTCGGGATGGTTCGTTCAACCCGTTCGTGAATCATCGGCCGCTGTCGGGTTGGCATCACGCCTAATCGTCGAGCGGCGGAGTCGCATATATCTCGCACGCCGTCATCGTTTCATTCTTTGGCTGGTTGGAGCGCCCGTTGACTGACGGGGTGGTGGCTGGTTTTGTTGCCTGACAAATTGGAAGCACCTCCGCTTCGGGCACCTGTACTGTTTCCATTCAGCCGATCCCAGCGCTCCGGTGCGTCGACAATTCGAATGGATTTTGAATGTAGTTCGATTCAGCGGATTGAACTTGATTAATATCTAGTCATATTGGGATCGAGCTCGGACGAGGCTCGGCTTATGTGTATTGAAACTTTATTATTTTTATTCGTACTGTAATAAATAACTAAATAAATACATTTATCGTCACTGAATGCTAAAAACGTTGTGTATAAAATAATATTAAACAGAAAAAACGACTAATACTATTTAAATTCCATTACAAAGGTTCGGAATTCAATTCTACGGAAGATTATTTTGTAAAATTCATCAAATGACTCGCTAATTTCCAAGCTTAGGAAATAAATAATAACAAATTTGAACATAATATTCACGAAACATTATATCAGCCGAACATCGAAGTACCAGGAGACAATAGAGCGTAGGAGCCGGCATCAGTCCACTAACGAGTGTAACCCGACGCCGCAACCGATACGTTCATTAGCTCCTCCAGTCCTCGCCATTCACCGCCTGCCCCGCAGATTGTCTTACAGGGTAATAAATTTCCGGATAAAAGACGTCGCGGCGCAAAGTAATGTTTTGGCGGGGTATCGATAAGAGTAATCTTTACAGGATTTACAGGCACGCTAGCGCGATCTGCGGACCTATCGCGCCGGGCCATCTCAAATGACTTGTCTTTTCCTAAGAGTATTGTATTACCACTCTCACATTTACCTATCGTTCGAGGAGTATCGCTAGTGTTGAATGCTTGAGATAAGGTAATAATGCGTAATGTTATAGGAAACGAGATACGTCAAATATATCTGAAGCATCAAAAATGTATCTTGCCTAACTTCTACAAGAACTTGTTTTGATGGTAGATTCTATAGATTATGGTATAGAAGCTACTGTTAGTTTAAAAATCTTCTACAACAGTCGATAATAAATATCGTTTAATACAATCAGTTCTCTAAACGAAGACATACATACAAAAGTAGAACTTTTTACTGGGCCAAGATATTGATTTCTGGACAAAATAATCATGCCTGAGAAAATCTCAAATAACTAAACATTGGATCCAAACATCCCTGCTTTTTGTCCGAAATTGATATTTATATGGATAAATGGATAATAAATATCAATTGTTTCGTGGAGGTAGCCTTTGAATTCAGAAGGGGCTTGCATTTCGCCATATTAATATACGAAAAGGCTTAAAGTTTTGAGCTAAAGACAATATATAAAGGGAATGCAACTCAATATGGGGAGGAAAAAGTCGTCAAATGTGCACAACTGCACACCGGCCGCGTCGGAGACTTTTTGCTTGCGCTCGAGGAACAAGTCATAAAATCTTGGAGCTTTAGTTCTCGAGGTGGCTGGGTCCGGCCTAATATTCTGATATATTTTCATAATACACTATTTCAAATCCCGTTCTACAATAAGTAGTATGCTCCTCATGAAGGTTTTTTTAAATACTGTTTCCAGTACTGTTTTTAAACGTCTGTCCATTCTATTCTAAATCTTAAACAGCCTCACCAATTTCTACTATAACTTCAACTTTTACAGAGTCTATTACTATGCACCGTTATATATCTAGCTCATAGCCATGGTTCACATAACCTTAGTGCATCTAACTAATGTGTAGGACCAGCGTGATATTTTTGTAATTCTTTATAAGACTTGCTTTATGTATATTTCTGGTTGGCACTTCCATCCAAACCAAACAAAACGAGAAGGTATGTGATAGGTTCTTGCTCTCAAAGGGGTTTGAGAGATTGCCAATTACTGTATAAAGTACAATTATCATCTTTCGGCCAACTGTAATTCTTGGCCTTTTCACTAGATATATTCTGTTTTCATTATCATGTCTTTTGATATTCTTTGCAGCATTTTGTACATCCTTATATTTTGTGTTTAGACCATAATAATAAAAGATTTCTGATAATTCATTAAAAATTATCAGGTAAAACGTGGTATTTTAAGCAACTTAAATTTATGTTTTGTTAATTGAAATAATAAGAAATACATCCTTTTAATTACAATTACAATTACAAGTCTTATATTTCCACGGACCAGTGACATATAAAGTCTATATTATAGTTTATAAAGCTGAGTCAGGTCAACAATTGAGCATATGAGATGAATTTTAATGAACCAACCTCAAATAACGGACCCCTAAAACCTAATTAGCAGCTTTAATAATTAAAAGCGAACTATCATTCGGACGGCGACAAAAAGCTATCGGGCTTTCGGATTTCACTCCTCGTATTTCGAAAATCATCGTCCGAGCATCTCTTACTTGAATTCTTCCTTCAACCGTGCCAAAAGGGTTCAACCGGTGCTGGATTACTTGACCTAAATTGGACTCTATTACCTAATCCTTACACGTTACATTCGTTTCCATCATATTTCCGGATGGGCCCAAGTTTTGGTGATCAGAAACCGACCTTATTTATTCATGAGTAAGGTTCGTGTTTGATCAATGGTAATAATATTTGCGTGTGCACGTTCGTTTGTCTCAGCAAGCGCACGCGGTCGAGTGACTTATTCGCGAGATAGTTCCGGAGATAGGGCGGGCGTTGTTCAAACAAAACTATTGGGAAGCGAGCAAATTGAGCTTTCGCTCGGATCCGATCTAGCTTTGTACTCGCTCTAGGCTAATTCAAGCGAGTCTAAGATACCACTTTTGAAATGGAACTGTTTATCTTTGATATGTCTCTGTTTACATAGCTAATCTGTACACGATGTCAGTCGTATCGATGAACTTAGTCTGTATTCGAAACGAAAAAAAAACTGTACCTTGTTTAACTCCGTCTTTCTAACAATAACATCTAATGGTTCCTATTGTAATATATTTTAGGACATATAACTTATTAACTAGCAACTAGAACTACCTAACTTACAGCTATACATATATATGTACATATTACAGCTATACATATTACATTATACATAAATATAGTATATTACTAGAAATAAATAATATAATAAATATATTACTAGAATATTTCATACCATAATTATTATGACCTACAATGCATTTTATTTCTGTACCGTAATTTTCACATTCTAAACGCGATACCATTTTCATCCATCAGTCAATATCTAAGCATCCATAAGTAACTATTATAATCCATCCTGTCCTATAATAAAACGTAGTAATTAAACTCTGTCTGTGACAACGTTATATGTCATTTCATAACCGTGTTTATAATTGGTCCGCCAACGGTCGACTGCTCGACCGGTCGTCGCAAAAACAGTGGAATTCTTACCACGGATTTATATCTTTATTTAACCAGTCTTTTTAAATACTGACACTAAAGCACTTAAATGAAGGTTTGTGACGTCTTGTTAACCTCATCGTTATATACCTTAAGATAATGCATTTAAATGCATCTTACAATTTAACTGCAATGCAACTTTATTCAGAATAAGTATATTTCATTATGTTATAGAACACTAAAAGGATTTAAGGACGAATGCTAAACTATCTTTCAATCGATTAATAATTGAAAAAAAAAACAAAACGAAACAAAATTTTATAACAAAATAAAACGTAAAATAGAGAAAATTGAATTAATTTTGCAATGTAAATACCTTTAGATAGTTGTAAAGTGTAAACCCGCGTATGGTCATAAAAAAAACTTTGACCTTTTAAACACTTTCAATTCCATTAATTCCATTACCGTTTGCATTTTTCGATAATATTATTGCACGTTTAATTAGTGAGGCGACGAGGAATTGTATCGCAGGGCCCTTTTATCGCTTTTTACTTCTTTACTCCATTATATTACAAAACGTTGTTTACGTATTATAATTTCGTATCGCAAAAAGTTTAATAAATTTTATTCGTCATTTATGTCACATAGGCTACATAAATTCACACTAAGAAGTGTAAAACATCTTGCTTGATTGGTGATAATACAGTTCAACAAAATTTATTCATTTTTATTGAAAAGCGTGCCATAAATCCATGCCTGAGGCAGTAAAACATTTTATGTTAACAAGACTAAATTTAATTATTTCATCCCAATTTAAAAACAATGCCGAACTAATCTATCATTTACAATGTCTACAGTTAGAAGTTCCTTTTTCAAATCCATTGCACATGTATTAAAACTGACCTGTTCTGAAATCAAAAGTGGAAGATTCGAATTTAAAATTGTAATAGCGGCCAGTCCGATAGTAATATTTGAAAAATAAACGCGGACCCGTTCAAACTTCGAACGCCACTTATACTTTTTAATTTTATATCTCGATTGACCTTCGATACAATGATCGAGTGAATACATCGGAATCGATTTTTTGTTGGTTTTTTGCGCGGTTATAAAATCGTATAACGGAGTTTTAAGAAGAGGAGTTAAAATTAAACGCAGTCGACGAAAGGTAAACAAAAAGAATTCTTTAAGGGGACTTTATTCAAGTTACGGAGTGTTAAGTGAACACACGTGTGTCGGTCCCAGGTTCGTGCTTGAGTAAATTTAGCTCGGCGCGGGTTGAGGGGAGGGAGGAGTCGCTAACGAAGCACCTTTTTATAGAAACGACGTCCCACAACTATCTGGCGCAGTTCATACGGAATGATGTATTATTGCTAACGAGAAGAAAAGGAAGGAATAAAAATCAAGACAGCGGCGCGTTTAGTTCCTACGCACTGTTTACTATCATTAGGATATGTTTGGTCAATATAAAATTTCACTTTATATATCAATCGATCAGAGAGCGCACAGTTTTTACTTCGACATACATATATTTTTTGTATTAACTTGTATATAACCATAGAGAAAATTCGCTTTTAAAACCTTTTTACTGGTTAGAAATAACTAGAAAAGGAACTCAAATTCAAAAAGAAGTATTTGATTTACGGCAGCCTTTTGTTTTATAGATATTTTAACAGATAATAATAGAAGGTACAAAAAGGCGCGCTAAAAAGATCTAAATTTAAACAGCAGCGTACATTCGAGGCAGAAACGCCAGAATCCGCGCGCATCCGCGAAAATTAGACGCCCTGGGAACCGCCAATCAGGTGTGTGCGGACGGAATAAAGATGGCCAATTTTTATTATAATCTCCCGTAAAACTGGCAAGAGGCGTAGGCGCTGCAGGCCCGCGGGTTGAATACCAAATGTGTGTAAGTGCAATATTTGCATTTTGAATTACGCGCTCGGGACGGCGCCGCTGCCATGCGAATGTTGGTAACACTGCGAGGTAAACGCATGTACTAGCTATCGACTCTGACTTTGTTTATATATATTTTATCTAGTATTAGTCAATGTTTAACGTCATCCCCATGTGATGGTAAATGGTGAGGACGTCTAGATGACGCATCAACGTAGTAAAAACCTAGTCACTACAATTTTCTACTTTTCTTTATATAAGCATACAGTTACAAAACTTTATTAACATTAAAATTGTTATAAAAATAAAGAAATGTAACCAATGTTTTCTAAACGGCCTAAAGCCTTTAGAACATACGGTCCTAATAGTAAATAATCACCGTCGCTGATAATATAATTAAAGTGCCATCTAGTTTTACAGATTTTTGGCAAACTACAAGTCGTAGTACGCCGGAGATGCCTCACAAAGAATTTCCTTCACAGCTTGCATGTTTGAAATTTCATTATCTTCGTAAAATTTGAATTTTCAAATTACATTTATCTTAATGGCTAATTGATGCGTAGGCCGCTACATAATCACGTCTGATATCTTGAAGTTAACAGCTGGAACCGTAGGAGCAGATACTTCTGTTACTGTATTGATGACCTCTGACTTTTGAAGAACCCTATATTACCCTGTAGTACAGGCAGTGATCAAACCCTAGATCTCGAGCTGAATAACCAGATCAACTGATAAATTGCACCAAGCCATGGGCGTTTCTGAGATGTCATTTGTGACCGTTTTATATAATACATGGCCCACCTGGAACACATGGCCCGTCAATTACTTCCATTATGTCTTCAATACAGGCAGTCACGTCACCATCTAAATGTTCCGTGCGCTTGGTAATTACTGCATTTATAACTACAAGCATCTAATAATGTTGTGTCTCTATTACTGATAAACATCCATCATTGAAGCCTCTTTTATTTTCAATTCTAGTTATGTAAATGTCACTTATATATTACCATAATGTCATCGTGATGAAGTTATTTACCGAGTAACTGTTTTGAACTGTTTCGCATTTCTTTTATGTAAAAAGATAGTTTGGTTAACATGATTCTCGTTGATCTGTTGTTAAATAAATTAACAATGACTCGCTATTTATCATGCTCTTACAATAATACTGTAACATTCAGGTCTCTTTGCAAACGAGTTAAGACTAAACATTGATCAGATGAATATAATATATAATGTACTGCTTATATAACAACATAAGGCGAAACATCGACGTATGTTAATAATTAAAATGGAAATAATATTTTCCAAGAAGTAGCGAACGTGTCTGCGTAACAGAAGTTCCCGATATGATTACTAGCTAAAGAAATAATATCGTGACAGACTTCTTTGGTGGTTTTCATTGTGTATATTTCAAAAATATCAGCAAGAGGGTATAGTAATACAAAATATGAATAATATAGCAACAAGAAAGAGAAAATATAAGTCACGGATGTTAAATTGTATCTATAAACAACTTTTGACAAGTTTAAAAAAGGGCTATGAGCTTAATCTTCTTAACTTTGTATGAGTCATTTTTACTAAAACATGCTTATGAACACTTTACTACCAAAGTCCACATCACCACTTACCATCAGTTAAGATTGTAGTCAATCATCTTAGGTTTTCAAGAACCGTCTGCGCATGTAAGCTCGTCGCGGCAATCACTCAGAAATGTACTGACACACGTCATTTAGTATTAAAATGTAGTTTGGACATATACATACATATTCTATACATATATTAGTTAAATACACAAAAAAGTATTGTGTTGTAAACTTTTACATTTAATATAAAATTGACCTAATAGGCTAATAATGGTAAAATTGTACTAAGCGTTACATAAGAGTGAAAAGGGAAAAAAACTCATTTTTTTTTAATTAACGGTGGTGATGTAGTGTGGACACCTATCTACTATACGCATATGTTTGTATGACTAAATCGTGTTACAATAAATCAGTGTACCGATATACACGAATCTTCGTTTCATTCACACATGTCCTAACCAACCAGTACAAAAGGCTTCAAAATATTAAATGACGTTAATCGATTCATGTCTTCAATTATCAGCTACGAAATCATTGAAGATTTCCAGAACGCCCTGGGAACGGGTCTAGCACACGCATTTCGGACTACGCATTATGTATCTAGTGTAGAGCTCGACGCGCGGGCAACGCGCTCTGAACATGCGTTGCATGCCAATGCGATAGATCGCGAAGATCCGTCTAGCACGCCAAGGTCTGATGGAATTCCACCGGCATTTACATTTTTGGAAACCAAACCACTTGTTTTCCATTTAACTATATCCATAAAATACCTTAACTTTAAAGATTTTGGAGAATGTACTGTAGTATTGTCAATATGAATTTACTGTTAGAACATTTAGATGAAGTTGAGACAAAAGTATCCATACGTACATACTATTTTATATATTTTTTATTTATATTACTCTTTATAGTTCAAGTTGCTAAAAACTGAACAAATAGTTTTCACTGGTCAAAATTTTGTGGTTAATCTTGAAAAATCAAAAAAGTTCAAGATAATTTCTTTTATGTGTTAAAATCTCTACGTGTGTAAGTTCTAGACAAACCATTCCTAAAAATAGACAACACGTTTGTAATAATTAAACAACAATAACAGTATATTACCATTTTAACGAAAGTCAAGTGAATCCTTAATTCCTGAGACATACATTGGAGCATTAATAAAACAGTTTGACGTGAACAATCCAACATTATTCCCAAAAAAACTGTTCCATTTATTCAGAAAAGACATTATGTCATACCGTCCACCCCAGAAAGTAAATCTCCTGATATCTTATAAGAACAGACAAAGCCCGAATTTTTAGAAAAGACAAGGGCAGAGAATCATGTTTTAGCATCTTTAACACATTGAAAGATGCCATTTGGATTCGATCGATCCAATAATGAATTCATAAAAATACGCGCGTGAAAACTTTTTCTCTCTACACGAATTCTTGCTAATCTCGCCGACTTATTTGGGGACACACAGACAAACACAATCGCCGATAAACGAGTTTAAATCGCGGTCCGCTCGTACGAGACAAGCATGTCATTAAGGAACCAACTTCACTTAACGCCTCGCAAACTCCAACACCTAACTTATACACCTCTGTTGTTTGTGTGATAAGAAACAAAATTGATTGCACATCTTCTTAAACTAATTTCAATGTAAATTTGTCCACGGTAGATATTGGATTGACATATCTCGAAGTCAATCTAGCGTTTTCGAGTTTTTCAATACGAGTCTCGATTAGGGTACGCGCACTGCTTGCGTTATTACCGCCAGAGTAAAGTCTGTACGACGTTAATTATGTTTTTTATGTTTTAAATACTTTGAAGTCACTTAACGCGCTATGTCGCTTAGTTCATGATAATGAAGAGATTTATATACTTCCTCATACAACTACCTAATACAGTTTCGTTATTAATCTTATTACTTTGTATTTCTTTACCTTTATTCCTAACTTTAACTTTTGTCCATTAATTAGACTAACCTGTTTGCCTCGACAAACTTTAATCAGAAAAAACTTTACTTCAAATATGATGCTTAAACCAGAGGCTGTGACTATACCATATCAACTTTCAAGTGCAAAATTTACTATTATTTCATAAACCATCGGTAGATTCACGATGCGATGGTGTAATAGATTCAACTAAAAAAGATGTAATAGTTTTCTAAAACCCAAATGGACTAACACGACAGCCAACAGCAAAGTGAATAAAATCCCCCCCAATTAGACGCGTTTCCTTGCCAGCGTTCCTGACAAGTTTGAGAGCCGCCAGCGCCGCGTCCCCATCTGTCAGCCGTCAGCCGCCTCCCGTTCCTGCACGCCTGGTACCGTAATTATAGAAAGCGCTAATTAATTAGCAGATATACAACGTTCGGCTTTCATCTTAGCAACAAGTAATTGAAAAATTGGCAATTGCCTCTTGTGTTATGTCGGCCGGGTGGTCAGCCGTGTGCGTTATAGATCAATGTAGTCTCGTATTCAGTTCTGCAACTTGCAGCTATTCATGTGTATATTTATAACCAGTTAACTAACCTTAAAATAAAAAAATATAAATTACAGAATAAAGATGCAAAGTTAATAACTCTTGAAAACGTAACATGGACGATTTATAATTGCAAACAAGTCATAAATTTTACGTTAAAATCATTTAAAAGTACACTGAACCTAGTGCTCGAGAAAGTGTCGCCCAAATCGTGCATATACATAATACAGACGTCATGATTAGAGGACGGCTGATGATAAACTGCGAGCAAGCAGTGACAATTCACGCACGAGCGAGACAGATGTATGCGATACGACCTGAGTGCGAAAAGATTGACGCATCACTCGCGATGTATAAAAAGCGAGGCCGTTGATTTTATAATTTATTTGTTACACATTTGTCGTTGCGTGAAGATCCGGAGATACATGGGCTTTTTGTAGACTAGTGGGTAATACGGATCAGATGTGATTTGAGGGATAATTTATGGTGTTTGTATAGCGGATGTCACTGCGCACGGTGTCGTAAACAAGCACTTTATTCAAGACATTACGGTACTAGGAACGCATAAGTAACCGCAATGAACGTCGTAAAACATCTAGTACCCGACATAACAAGGCTTAAAAAAGCTGCTGCTTTCATTTTACATGCGATTATTCCACTAGTTTTGACAATATATTTGAAAACCTAAACCTAAATAATTTTAACACAGCTTTCAGCGGTGCAACCAGTTTCTTTTGGTTGACTAACAAAATATGCTTAGTCAGTACGTCTACTATATTTATCGTGCTAATTCTCGCAGTTAGTCAAGTTTTAGTGCGGTTCAGAAATCAATCAAGTGCGTATTACCCGCGACTCGTTCGCGCCAACTCGCTGTCTGACGCGACGCGGCCGCCATATTTCAACGCGCTTTGAGATATAGACCCCGTTTTATCAATGCATCGTCGCGATTATTTCGATGATTTATAACTAATTATTATTGCATGTTAATGACGTTTTCACGGCGCATTCGCTGCGTCGCCGAGGCTATTTGCTTTTTAATTTATGCGTTCAATATGGTAACGCCATTTCGGTTTCGATTGATGTGCCGTAGTGGTTTGTAGTACATCTGTATCCGCTCGAATCTTTGACATCCCCGTAGAACGCGACACGGCTATTAATACGCTATGACGTGTTTAAATAAAGAACAATATGTACATACACCTATGCCAAAGTTTCTGCTTTCCTGGCAACTATTACTTTAATGTATACCTACGCTATACAACGACATTATCAGTGTCTGATTATTCTACTGAAAAAATAATTACTAAATAAAGATTAATCTTTGTTTAATAAATTAACTGGTTTCAAAATTAATGATTTTATTAAAATCCTGTCGTCAGAAAAAAAATAATAAGTCATTAATTACTTACGAAATATCCAGAGCTTTTAACTGAACAGTAGCATCAAAAGTACCTATAAATCGATTAACGAGTCTTAGCAAAAACTTCTAAAACCATAACTCTCCGAAAATGCATCTCCATCAAAACGGCAGAGGGTTTCGAAAAGTCTTCTCTCGAGTTGAACGCCCCGGAGAAACGATTCTGACAGTTTACGCAGAGTACTCGGATAAAATATAGCGCGCCTCACACGGGGCGGGGAGGGGAGGGGGTGGTCCGCAAATAACCGCCGAGCAAAACAATGCTCATGATATTGGCGTATCAGTTATGAGACGGACATTCGAGCGAGCAAGACGAATTGGGATGCATAGCCTGGATTATTCAGTGCAGTCTCTAACAGGGAAGGGAGATATTAATGGCATTCGTGAGCTTTAGACTCTAACATTACATGTCAATCAGAAGGTTAACTTTATGACCTTTAAAAAAACACAACACGAAGTAACATCTATTGAAGAGTTGTTTTACGCAGACACACCTCAGATGATACTAATTCTAATAATATCTTCGATAACGCTAGAATATGACTAAATATAATTTTTATAAGACATGTAGGAGCTATAGCAACAGTATATTTAAAAACAAACACTCAACAACCGCAGCAATCTTCACAATAATATCCCTCATTTTTCAAGATACACGCGTTGATTTCTGTAATTCCACAACATTTGCACCAGAGCAGTAACGAGACAAAGAGACATGGCGGCTATATCGGGTGCTTATACATAACAAGAACGTAGGACAGACGGACGGACGAGCGACAGCCGCGGGCTATAAATAAGTAATGCGCCAACATTTTATTATTATCATCATAGTCGAGCACGTGCGCGACATTCCGACTCACTGGCAGCTTCTGAACCCGAATAAACATCCAGACGGAGACACAATCACTGTTTTATAGATTTTACTCACCTACCGATGCACAAACTAAAATAACCGCTAATAAAATATTTGCTTTAATGAAACGCGAAGCACTTCGCGATCTTACGACGAGATGCAATAACGATAATGATTTGGTCAATGACAATCTCAATGGTAGTCAATGTTCATACCGTCTTTAATTAAAAGGTCGAAAGGATGAACTAATTTGTTTCACGTCAACAGTAAATTCGTTTTGCCAAATATGTTATAGGTCGTGCCATCGAATACTTTTACTTTAGCATTTGGCTTCGATTTATACCACATTTTGTTTTAAAACATAATACAATATTAGGTTTTCTTCATCTTCAATTTCACGTTCACGTACAACGTAACAACGTTCACAAATTTCCCAGAAATCTCCGATAATAACTTCCCTGAGAAGAGCTGCGTCTAAACTATGTATATCATCTCTTTGTTTGCATATCAAGTTAACCGTGAGCGGGTCGCGTTACGTGCGGTCGGTTTAGCCACTCGCCTTAACCCTGCGGTCTATTTGCGAACCGTCGCCAAGGTACTCGCCTCATTGATTATTGTTTTAACGGACAATTAAAATTTGATGACCACTTCAGCTTCGGTCATCTTCGACTCACTACGTATTAGCGCCAGTTGGGTACGTCTAGATTGTTTATCTGTACACGTCCATTGTTCTGATTTCGACTCAAATAACTTTGCGTAGAGCACACTTCAGTTCAGACATGATTCGTGTTATGTCAGTCTTGACCGGGGCGAGTATCAAGAGTGTGGGGCCTAAGCATCAATAAAAATAGTCGTAAACCCAACACTTGGAAGCAGAAAATATACTTTACTCTAAAGACTTAAAGTCGTCAATCTAACCTAAATGTAGCAGTCTTCGTCGAAGAAGGAACGCGTGAAATAAAAATCATGCGTATGCACACATTCGTTAAGAATTGACACTTATTAAGGGGGATAATTTTTTTTAATTGGCATGACGACATCACTTTATTTAGTGGTGACTGCTCACTTGAGTTTGTTTGATTTGGAATTCCCTTCGCTGGTCACGTCAATCATGTTCACACTCTTTGTTTAAGGAATTAATTCTTCTGAGACAGTTTTTGTCCCCAATGTAATAAAGTAATGGCGCTTGCATTTGCCGGTGACAAATGCATGCGTTTGATCGAGGAGACACGACAGGGTATATCTTATGGTAGTTCTTTAGCATTAAGAATGAAATTATTTCCTTCGATATAGTTGGAGCTATTTGAATACCTTCACACAAATGTCATGGTCAACGCATTGCGAGTAAATTGTGATAATCAATGAACACAAGTTTCTTCTGTGAACGAGAGGGATTACAACTATAATCCCTCGCCGGCTTGTCTAGCTTGTACGATTTCACTACACTCGTAGATCTTGCTAGTGGTTAATATTACAATGTTAGAGCAAAAAACTTTTGATGAACGATAGCCTACTTAAAAAGTATCATTACTAGATTTTAATGCATCAAATTCAAAATTATTCACCCAAATTATTATTTATTTATTTATTTATTTATTGCATCAACAAAGTAAACACTTATTACATTACACACACACAAGTATTTGGAAAATAAAGGTAGGTGTCACTTCAGTTACAGATGCAAATTGCTTTTTTTTAATATTAAAAGTTACTTTATTATCTATAATTGAATAAAAAATTACAATTTTCAGAATTATAATATTTATTACGGCAAATTTAATTGAAGTAGGGTAATTTTTTATCTACTAACAAAGCGATTATTGTGAATTGGTAGGTGAATGGGTCTGACTATAATACTGAATATTATTATATTCATATATTTTTTGTAAGAGAAAGTGTTTCATTGACCCATTCATCCTTATAACTTTTTTTAACGGTATGAGTGTGTACTCATACCCCATATCTGATATCGCGTATCGTGGGTGCCATTATACAATACAGAAAAAGATTTACATACACCCAGACCGAGAACAGATATTTAAATTAATAATTGAAATCTGTGCCTAGCTGGGAATCGAAGCCACGTCCCTAAAATAGCGGTCTAGTGGTGACCATTACGCCAAGCGGTTCGTTAATCCTGGTAGGATTCTATCGCCGAGGCTTTTATTCTGTCAAAAAGGATACGTCAGATATTCACGATCCGAGAATATTTTATTACATATGTTATAAATATGGCCCCAGGTGAAAATATAATCCGCCAGCCTAGCTCGCAGTCACCAATGAGGCTATGAGATTGAAGGGAGGAATTTATTCACATTTACACTTCTATGTAGCCTTCAACTCCACAGGGAGACATGATACGACTTTATTCAATAGGGATGCCGGCGCAAAGCTTTAAAGAGATAGGGCTACTGGAGTTTCAGACAATGTATGTATGTATGTTTGTTTCGGCTGGATTGAAAGGTACAGTGTTGTTTCATAGCAGAACTTTTAAACTTTTTAACGAATATTCCATCAGTTTTTCCATTTTAATGATTATTTTTTAAATTTGAATGTTTTGAATAACTGAATTTGAAACTCAGCCAACGACCCGCATGGCGTAATGGATACCACGCCGGACCGCCATTCGAAGGGTTCTGGGTTCGATTACGAGCGAGGACGAAATTTAAATGATGAATTTAAATTTCTGTTCTCGGTCTGGGTGTGTGTATGTCATTCTGTGTTGTCATGGCACCCACGATACCGGGTATCCTAGTATGGGGCTATTGAGTGTGTGGAGTTATTTATTTATCCTATATTTTTTCATTAAAATAACCGTAATGTCATGCAACATGACTCATACTCTAGAACCCCACCTAGTAGCAAGGTTTTGCAACTGCAACTTGCACTGCAAAACCTACAATATTCTTAGAGCTAAAAACATTAGCTTAAATCGCTATGAAGATAATCATATTTATAAGATTACTAATTTGTAGATCAGTCACTAATGTTTATAACAATATAATGCGCAAATAAGTACGTATGACTGCTAAAATTGTCGATTTTCACCTTCGTTAAATGAGTTGTAAAGTTCCTAAGACGAAATAAATAATAATTTGGCATACTGCCTTTTTCTAACAACATTTTCAAAATCGTCTAACTAACAAGCGTTTCGACTTAGAAGCTGTTTTAAATGAATTCTTGTGAATAATTAATCAATTATTAATTTCAAATGACATAATCATGCTTCAGCAACCCAATTGACGTCCGACGATAGATTTGACAGTTTATTAGTTAATTTATTGCAATATAGAATTGGATTGAATTGTCATCATTCTTAAATCCAATTAAACACACAAAATTGTATTATTCGTCTAAAATAGAAGCCGCCCGTGAATGACGTCGCTAACATGATTACAAAATGGTAAAAAATTATAGCTTAACCTGTATACACGAGATATTTCACATTGGACATAAAAAATGTTACTGTTATATGAATTATCTGTTATCTTATTTTTGATTAGAAGTTTTTTGTTAAAATAAATAACAGGAAGCGATCCCTTTTAGTTATAACGTGACAGATAACCCTACCAAAATACAACATATAATCCTATGTCACAATCGTAATCGTAAGATGTACCTAACATCTTTAAATTATAGTACTTACTAGCAGACTCGGCCACGCGTAGTTGTGACTAAGGTTTACATACTCAATTTAGTCGACTAATTATCTTACACCGCCATCTGTTAGAAACTTATGAAACTAATCCTTTGTAAGATATTAAACAAATAATTTGGAATAAAATAATATTGCGACTATAAATTGACATGTAAGCTATCTTATCTTTCAAGTTGGATCAAACTGCACACGGTTTGCAAAATTTGTAATCGGTTAAGTAGTTTAGGAGTCCATCGCAGACAAACACCTTGACACGTAATTTATATATGTATATTAAGAAGAAGAAGATATACTTTTACTTTTACTGTGTTTAGATTAATATTAACTGTTTTATTAATGTGAGAAGACGCAGGTTTTTGTAACACAGTTTCTGCTATCTCAGGGATCAAAAGGATTCACAAATATCATGTACCTTTAAAATTAACCAATAATATATATTATTATTATTTGGTCAAAGAAGTGGAATTAAACGATATAATATCCTCCTATCGACAGAATTCAGAAGTAACTGTATCATATAAACGAGGTTAAATTTTTTTTCATATTTTTAAATATTTCGCTTTATTCCGGTGGCAAATTATGACTTAGTGGACTTTATACACTTTTTGTCAATATCAATAATCAAATCAAATATCACTTTTTCCAAGGGCTTTTTTCCAACCCACTCCCTCTTTTTTCTTCTACTCTCGTCCTCAGTCGACAATCCATCGGTAATACCTTTAATAAGTTCCCGCAACCTTCAAACTGCTTTCAACCCATTAATGGCCCACTACTGAGCAGGGGTCTCTCCTCAACACTGAGAAGGTCTAGAGCATACTCCATCACGCTGAAAC
>DWJN01000426.1:0-24377 GCA_018248895.1 Carystus phorcus
GCCACTATAACCATTTTTATGCTTATAAAAATAGTTCTCAAAATTAATTTATATGGCAAAACAACGTTTGCTGGTTCATCTAGTATTATATAATACAAAAATATTTATTTTAAAATAAAAAATAAATATTATTATATTATGTATTCATTCAACTATATGTTATTGAATCTTGTATCCAAGCTTAACTTAGCTCATGTAGATTTTTGTTTTATACCAACATCATTTATATTATAGCTTATAATCATGTTTAGTAAACACGAATGTATTTTATATTTTAAATGTTTTATTATGTGTGCTCCTAAGCTATTGTTTGCATATGTTACTATCCAAAACAAGCTACCTATATAAATTACATTATTACAATGGATTACTTAAATAAACCTTTATTAAAGTTATACTTGAATTAGTGAATTCAAACAAAATGCATGCGACACAATTGGAGACAGATCAATTAAAGGGTTGAGTAACATTTTTAAGAGTTTTTTTTACATTTACATAAAATAGATGTTTTATGGATACCTTAATTATGCAATCTTGAAACCACACATTTCATATTATGTTACTTTAGAATTAAACAATGAGGGAACAAATATCTAAAAATAGTAATTTAAAAGAAATATTTAAACTTCAACACAAACAAATAAAAATTATGAAATATTTTTCTTATAACCTACACTAGATTAATGAACAATAATTTGATTTTTATAAATCAAAAGCAGCCAACATACATTCATACATAAATACAATTATAATTATAAAACTAAATAAAATTTGCTTCAAAGGCCTAATGGTATACCTTCATGTAAATATTTTTAATTTCTAATAATATTACATACATATTATGTCAAATGAATAACCTCTTTTTTTGATGTCTGGTAAAAATAAGTTATAGAACTTTGTTTGCCCATTTTCTCCATTATTACAGATGGTTTTATATACCCTTCATAAACTCATGTCTTCAATTACCTCTTGTAAACTGAGTGCCAAGTTGAATCACTGCATCCTATATTTAGATACAGTTAGCATACCCTACACCTTTTCATTGAACAATTCATTAACTTATATTAAATAAAAAAAATCTATTTTTTTATTATAAGACAAAAATTAACCATTTCTTATATAAGTTAATATTTAACCACCATCTCACATAATGATATAGTGACATGGTCTTAAGTGGTAAAGCGCATCAACTTAGTAAACACTTATTCACTTTGACTTGAATGCACCCATATTATAGTCAGACAGGATTGCATTTCAGTCCTTCATGTTACTTATTTTGCCCCTTCACATAACCCAATTTTACACGCAATGTGACTACATCTGGAGATCAAATCAGTTCATATTGACTGAAAATCTGCTAAATTGCCCAATTTGAGTGTCATTGTGACACCAGGATTGCCTTATTAACCGCCTGATGATATTGGGTCATGTGGAAGAGGAAGAACATATGAATAAATAAATAAACTGTACATTTGCAGAATGTAAGTTAGAGCATTCTAGTCTTCACCAGCGGGGACAGCATCTTCCAGTCTTTTTATATACTTCACTCTTAGTTCAGTCACTGCATCGCCTTTCAGTTGATCCTGGAATTAATAAACGGTGGATAAGTAATGTTAGTGTCTCTTTTTATGCAACTACCTGACAAACATGCACACCAACCATAATAATAGTAAGTGGGGGCATATTCACGGACTAATGTCCATTGCAATGCAACACCAAATATGCCATGATGACAGATACGTACTAGGCAAAATTGAGAGAAGAAAAACTATGGACTGAAGCAAGAGGGCGTTAACTAGAGAGGTGGGTTTTACAGAAAAATAATGATACCTGTAATAATATTAATGACTTAATAATAATAATGTTGAGAATATAGTCCATATTCAAAGCCCTATCTTCCAACTACTAGGCCAGCTTGTATAGTCTCTTATTGTCATAAGACCAGGATATCCCCTTCCAACGTTAGATTGGGGACAGTGTTCTTAACACAACAATAATAAATAAATAACGCCACACACTCATAGCCCCACACTAGAATACCCTGTGTCATGGGTGCCATGGACAACACAAAGACATGGACACACCCAGACCGAGAACTGAAATTTAAATTTCAGTCTCGCTGGGAATTGAACACAGGACCCTTTTAACGGCGGTCCGGCGTGGTGACGATTACAGCACGCGGGTCATCAATACATCTTACAATTAAGCCACAAGTTACAGATATTAAAACTACCTGAACAAACCAGCATTGCACATCTAACTGAACCATCTGCAATGCACCCCGTATGGCACCGGGTATTAACGCACAGTACTTGAGTCCATTGTTCCGCATCTCTACCCACTCGCTAAGCGGACACTGGTCCCAAACTAGAGAGAACTCATCCCCAGAACTGCTCCAGCTCGTCACCGTTGGCTGCATACTAAGGTATAACCTGAAATGTACCATGTTTCTATTTAAATATAGGGCTTTATGGCATCCACAACACAGCCAATCCTAGTATCAGGCTATGAGTGTGTAGTGATATTTCGTTAAAAAGATTGGTTGTTTTGATGAATTAAATAAAATGCAAGATATATCTGAACTACAGTTTATTAATATTTTAAAATAAATTTTACAACTATGTGTAATGCATGCGACATCAAGACAAAAAGAGAAGAATGAGGAGCACACCTGTTTCACAAAATTATTCAGAAATGTAGATAAAACTTAATTATTATTATAGATTGTGTATACCGAGTTTGATACAATTAACCAACGATACACCCATAACTATCTCAGCAATCAAACATTTTAGCGAAAGTGGATATAATTATATAGTCTATATAGGATAACTCTCTGTCAAATTTAATCCATATCCATTCAGTCATTTTCATCTAATTGAGTAACAAACTTCTATATTTGGGCGTATTTCTTTGCTGAAGCGATGGCGTAGTTGACTTTAGAAAAGTGTTTGTAAAAACCTACTTCGAATAAATGATTTGATCATTCAAATTTTCGAATTATAATATTATTAAGATTTAAATTATTATCAAATACCAATTTGTATATTTTGATTTGAAGTATTTACAAACCTAAAAGCTTGCTGAATTTTATCTGCTGTCTCCCTCATCTCTAGGCATCGGGTAGACGTAGTCCGAGCTAAGAAATCTTCAATCAACCGTACGCCCATGTTATAACCAATCCTTTCCAACTGTTTATTCACGTCATCAGGATTTTCTATCTCTTTGAGCATTTGAGATACTAATGCGCCATATGTAAGTGTTAAGAGCTCGGAATTCTGTAATTATGATAAACAACATACGTTTAACGACGCATCTAAACATATAAAAATAATTATATACGAACGTTTTAAGAAAACTTACAACTTTTTTAGCGTCTAGCCGAGAAGTCTGTCGAGACATCTTTCGTTCAATTGATGGTGGGGGCAATAATAACTTATTTATACTAATAACTAAATACAACTTTCAGAACTCAAAATGCTGTGTTGTTAGCTTTAATTTTATGAACAACACGAACCCAAATAATTATAAAGAACCGACGAAATGAAGGGGAGGAAACTTGACAATTTAACGATGGTTGACAGCAATCTTGAGTTGACGTTGGATGACAATCAAAAGACATTGAAATCACAATTTTTTTTCATAATATGGCATTTGCGTATAACGCTCAGCCAAAGACAAATCACAGATTGTATAATACTTGCTGGCTTCAGATACCGCGTTTTCCGCCTATTTTTTATGACAACGACGTCGTGGTCGTTATGGATCATAGATTAGGTATAATACTGAACAGTGGAGTACATGTTCGACGAAGTCGTCACAATGCCAGCCTGACAGTAAAACCGGTGAAACTGTTGAAGGGTGGAACTATTCGGAGTTACAAAGTAATTTTAATTTAAATATTGCGTAATATATGTGATACTTAGAACTCCTATTTATTTAGTATCACCTTAAACTAAAGTAGGAATACAAACCTTCCATCAATCTAGCCACCTAATATGAATTATCTTTTTTTCTTTGTTCTTAATTGAATAATCCACCACAATTGTCGCCGTTGACATCACTCTCCTCGTTTTTATGATAAGTTTTACAGATTTATAACGTATTTTACTCCTTAACGTAAGTAACATCTGTTTCTCCATCATACACTACTTAAATATATATTAAATAATCTTTATGGTACTGCGGTATCATAGATTAATATGCGTTATTCTATAGTAGTTTAAGCACTCTGTTTGTAAGCCGTACCACTGCGCCGAAATAATTTTATCCAAGGCCGTTAAATCTTCTTAAAATTTTCGTAATTTGATTTCAGTTTTGAATATTTTGATTGAAAGTTTTTGTTTTGTATACAAGTATCGGAAAGTAATTACTGCATTGTTATTCGTTTCGTATTAATATAAAAAAGAAGGTAAATCGTGATGTAATAGGTGATTTAAATGCGATAAACAAATCGACTTTCAGTAATGGAACACGGCGATCACGAATCTGGCGTCGATACTAATATTTCCGTTGACCCGTCTACTTCTTCTGTTAACAATTTAATTCTGGATTACTATAAAAAATTTGGCAGGAAAAGAGATTTGGAGCAGTTCTTTTCATTATCTACAGCTCAAAATGAAATAAGAGACCCCGCAGGAACTTTTTGGAGAAATATGAAATCACAAACTGATTCTTCGGAGTCTGGTGATAAGAAAAGTGAATCCTCTGCTGAATTGTGTAAAATTTCTATCAAATGTTCTATTCCTGAGTCAACTAGTTTACAGGTATTCTATTTATAATATAACTCGATTTTTATTTATATGATTTTTTTATTCATTGTAAGTTAATGCTTGACTACAGTCCCACCTAACGGTAAGCAGTGATGTCTTATAAAGCACAAGAACTTAGTAAAAGCCTATTAAATCATGACCTGATATCTAAAATTCTTCCTGGTGGTTGAGTACTGGAATAAGAATTTAAGAGATAAGGGTTATTTAATAGTTCATTTTATTTAACGTAATAGCATGGTCATTTAATAAAATACAAATAGCCCCAAGTGTACTTTATCAATATTACACAGGTACACTCTAACAATCTTTAACTTAAGTAATGAGCAAGAAGGAGATAAGTATATGAAAATAATGTTCCCGTAAGTGATCAGCCTGTTTGCAATGAGCAGATATAATACAACTATAGTTTTTCTTACTTGTAGTTATTATTATCAGTGTTTTTTTGTTATTAATCTAGTTTACTTATGTGTTATCTGTTCAAATAGCAAAGACCATATCAAGAACATCAAAATTCAGATTCCGAGTCACCTCCAATAGTTTCTGAAGAAGTCCCACCAAGAACATGTGGAAACAGCGACGAGGAGTCTGTCAGATCTGAAAATCTTCAGTCACATGGATGTAAGTTAATTAACAACAGTAACCCATCAGTTTTGGTTATTATAGTACCATATTAGAGGTTTCTTGTTACTTGTATGGTTCTGATTCAATAACTGTCAGTTACATCCTTGGTGGAGGAGTTTTATGTAAGATTGATTTCAACCTATCAATGAGCATGGGTCTCTCATCGTTGAGGTCTTAAGCATACTCTACCAAGTTGCACCAGTGCATATTGGTGTTTTTTTTTTTTTTAATGCCATAAGTCAGCAAACGAGCAGACGGGTCACCTGATGGTAAGTGATTACCGTCGCCCATGGACATTAGTAACACCAGGGATGTCACGAACGCGTTGCCGGCCAAGAAGGAAGCGATAGATCTGCATCTTGAAGGACCCCATATCATAGGTGTACAAGATTATATTATCAATATTATTATTAAGCCCTTAACATCATTATCATTCTGTGAAGATAGCCTGTCTAGCTACCACTCTCTTGCACTAAAGTAAGACACAAAGTTATTAGTTGTGTCTTGGATGAAGACTGGAGAGTCAGTACTATTATTCTCTCTTTAGGTTGTCTTCTTTTTTGGTGATCAATGCATTGAGTTTGTATATTGTATTGTTGGTGTTTATGAGTGAAAGTGTTCACTATCCATCAAGTGGCTTATCTGATAGTTTGTCAGCTATTTATGTAAAAAGAGTATATCAATGTGTTAAATTGTGAGAAGGAAATAGGGCAATTGTTTAGAAAAGCATGTAAGTTTTCATATTTATGTCGAGTTAATTATCGATATCAATTTCACCTGATGGTGAATAATAAAGGAATCCAGAAAGACGCACATTCAGTAATAACCAAGTAATAATCAGAGTTCTCTTTATTTATATCTATTACAACAAGATTAGATGACAGAGTTGTAAGTATGATTGTGTGATTAGAATACAAGGTAATAAATGCTTTAATTTGTTTCGTTTAAAATATGCATCATTTTAATGTTTTAGCAAATGATCCAACTCTAGACACGTCTTTGAATAAACCACCTTCACCAACCAGTAGCATTACATCACAACGTAAGCTGGAATGGGATTCTTTAGCTGATGTGGGCTATGGAAATGAGAGCGACAGGAAGAACTCAGCTTCCAGCCTTAGCACTCTAGAGAGATTGGCATTAAACCAACAATATTCGCATAATGACTCAATGCTAAATGTGAAACTGGGCCCACCTACATCACATTCTACGCCAGTTGAACAAGTTGAAGCAAAATCTAAAGGAAAAAAGGGATTAATTAAAAAGAATACAAAGATACATCAAAAGGATGTTGACTTTGTTGAAATAAATGTGCCTCATAATTCACAAACAAATCTTCCACAGGCTATTAGTGTCAATTTAAGCAAGCATATTTGTTTTAATGTTGAAAAAGATGGTGGGATAAATATTGATAATATTAAGAAAGAAGTTTTAGTGTCACCAGAAAAAAATATTGATACTTCAAAAGAGACACAAGAAAAGCTGGACAAAGAAATTCAGACACCTCTATTACCTAATCCTGCATATAGTTCATTAAACACGCAAAAATTCCCAGTCCTTATTAGCTTAAATACATTAAAGAAACGGAATAGAAAAAGGAAACTCAGAAAAGCGAGAAAGAATGTAAAAAGTAGAAACAAATTGAAAATAGATAGTGAAAATATTTTGAAAAATAAGACAACAGACCAAGTATCTGAAGCAGAAAGTTTTGAATACATGCCTGGACATATATATAATCAAAACCATTTAAAAATAAATCAAAGTAGGGAAACACATGTCGGTAATAAATCTAGTTTAGAATCAAGTGCTGGTTTGACTACAGACTCTAGTAAAGGGTCAAAACACTCTTTCTCCAAAGATTTAGAAAAGAGTATTGAATTGCTTAAAGCAGTTTTGCATCAAAACAATAATGATTCAACTCTTAAAAAGAAACTAATTAAAGAAGTTGTGCAAAGATTGATAAAATCAAAATATAGAGATGACGAGAGCTCTACTGATTTCCTCTCAGGATTAAGTTTTAATAGTAAGATCATAGGTGAAGCTAACCATACAACTACAAGTACTTCCGACACTAATATCAGTAAAGATAAAACTAAATTACCTAGGCCTAAGAAGTCAATTTTGCAGACCGCGAAATTTGATTCAAATGCTATAGCATCAACTTCTCAGAGTGCACCTAACCTTCCTTCAGTATCTAATTCCGAAAAACCGGTTGTTTCTAATCTCTTGAAACCTGTTTTTCATTCTAACACCGATTCAGAAATGTCCAGTAAAGAAAAAAATTTAACTGACATAGAAATGATTTCTTCTGAAGAGTTTTATAAAAAGTATTTAGAAGCATTAAAAAGAGAACAAGCTCACAAGAAACACCTGCAAGATAAAGAGAACTTCTTAAAACAAAAATTGGTTAGCTCTGAAACAGCAATCGCACAATTAGTACAGGCTGATCTAACAACTAAAAGTAAATTGAAGAATTTAATGAAAGACTTGACCAGAAACAATTATAATGATGGTTCTGGAGATGCGAGTAAATTAGAAGGGCATTCAAACTCCAATATGCATATAGATTCACATATATTGTTGAATAATCAGAGAAGTCATTCTGTATTTACTCTTTCATCAGGACATACAGATGGTCAACATAAAAATCCAAGGCTAAAGAACATTATTAAAAGTGCTATTCACAGTTCTTCAAAACCTGGTAGTAGTAAGAATGAACATCATTATTGCTGTTGTCCTCACCATACAGATCATGCTAAGGTTGGATTTACTGATAGCTCTGTTCAAGTTAATATAGAATGTAATAAACCAACAGAAAATAACGAGACAGAAAATTCGTTACAAAGATATATGAAATGTACCAAATGTAAGAAAGAATCGCCAAAAAATATAGCTAAAGTTGTATCTGATTGTGAAACAGGTGATCTGAAGTATATTTGTGTGTGCACCGATGAAGCTATATCAGATAAAGTAACCCAAAATTTTCTTATCTACAAATGTTCACGTTTACTGGACAAAAGTGTTCAGTTAAGTGATAGTTTAACTAGAAGTTCTAGTACTGAAATTGAACAAACAAAAGACACGTCGTGTGACCAAAAAAATAAACCAAAGACTACACTAAAACAAGATATAAGCTCAATTAACATACCACAGCATTCAAAATCTTCACAAACTAATGTCCATCTCAATTTAATGGTACAACGAAAAACAAGCGGAAAAAGTATAGGTTCTCAGTTCTCCAATAGTACTAATGAAGTAAATAATATAAATAATACAGAATATGAAACTGACGGTCCTAAATTGTGTATTCAAGAAGCCATTAGAAGCATTCAAACTGACATTAGTATAAATCCAAAACTGTCTGACCCTTGTCTGTCTGATATTAATATCATAGACGACAATGAATGTGTAAAACTTATCAGGGAGCAATATAGAGAAGTTTCGAAATCCAATTCTGTAAATAATACTGAGCCACATGCAAATGAAAAAAAGTCTCAGGTATTGAGTAGTAATAGTTCTTGTAATGTTACGTCTAAAAGTTCTGCTGAAAATATGCAAAAAGCTAAAAAGTCTTTAGATTATGCGTATATTGCACAATTAGATAAAGAAGTTCAGTCCGATTTGGGTCTTGTAGATAATAATTACAAAGAAAATTTCACTGATCATTTTACAATACCGATTCAAGGGACAAATATGACACTTAAAGTTAACTTAGGCACCACGGAATGTGATAATAGTAACTTAAATAAGATTGGCATGAAATCTCAGGGAGTTGCAACAGAAAAAAACAAGGTGGCAGAACAATTCACGTCCCTAAGAGAAGATTGTACAAAAAGTGCCCAGTGTTGTAACGCAAATATTTTTCAGCAAATCAAATACGACAGTACTGAACAAAAAAATGTGGATAAAAACACGATTACAAATGAAGAACCCCGTAGACCAAACGCATATGCTCTCAATACCTGTTTAATTAATAAAAATAAATGTAATACATATCCAAAAAAAGATGAAGGTTTCACTCGAAAACCTTTGTTACGTACTAATACTGACATTAGTAATTTCGAAAATCTTAGACCCCAATTTGACTTTAAAAAGTGCAATAAACCTACTGAGAAACAAGAATCCAATAATGACTATCGGGATATTGATCAATCAAAAACGAGGCAAAACCAATTTGATATGGATGCAGATTCTATTAATAAGAAGATTTTAATAGATCCAAAAACCAAGATAAACCAACAAATTCTATCCGAGAAGTGCACAAATTGTGGGATTCAAAATGTTCTGGATAATCAACTAACAATGTCTAGAGACCAATCAAACCGAGTAACACCAAATATTGATCTTAATCAGCCAGAGAACTGTACTAGTTGTTCTAACCGAAAACCTTTACTGGATCAACCAGCAAAACCAATTATTAAAGATTCATTAGAAAAGTTTACGTCTTGTTTAAATAAAAAAGTTATAATAGACCAACCAAGTAAGCCAGTAAATCAACAAAACCAGTCTAATAAGTGTGTAGATTGTTCTAATCGTAAGGCTTTATTAGATGAACCAACAAATTCCATTATTCAGAAGCAGTCTGAGAAGTGTACGGCTTGTGTAAATAAAAACCTAATAAAGCAGCCAACAAAACCTGATAATCAAAACCCACCTCAAAAGTGTGTAGGTGATAACGAAAAAGCTTTACTAACTAACCCAATTAATCAAAACCAGCCGAAGATGTGTGCAGCTTGCTCAAAACAAAGTGATATAACTAGGCAATCGAAGAAAAATGATAATCAATCTAAAAATTCAACAAATTCATCATCACAAAGCGCATGTGACCAACCAACAAAATTGCGCAATAGTAAAGATATTAAAGACTGTGAAACTTGTTCTAATGAAAAACACGTGATGCACCCAGAAAATAAGTGCAAACAAAACCTGTCTAACAACGATTTACCTGACTTAACAACAAAATGTAATAATCAACATCAATCGGATTTGTTTCTAAGTTGTTCATCAAAAGGTTCGAAATCCGAAGCTTCAAAATCGGCCTCCAAAAAAGTCAAATCTACAACTCAGTCGAAAACCTCTACCAGTGGAAGTGACAGCCACATTGATTTTGGTGTAACTTCAGATCCTGTATTAGATATGATTGAAGGCATAACAAAACGTTACACAAAAAAAGATCTAGAAAAAAGTGAAAAAAAGAAGTGTTTCAAAGAGATAATGAATGTCCTCAAATATCTTTTAGATACTGAAGAAGGTTCTGATGACCAACATAAAAGATCTTCTAATAATGAGTGTGGTTCCCCTGATCTGAAACAAGACCATAAGACACTAGGGAGAGAATGTACTACTACAGAGAAATGTCCATCTAAGACTTTTGTAGATAAAGGAGTACAGTTATCTACAAAGTCTAAACTAAGTAAATGTTGTAACAGTGAGTCATCCGAACTTGCAGTTACTTCAGAATTCCCTACTACCTCATCCGATTCTGCCACGTGTAAACTCCTCAAGAAAATTAAAAAGGAATGCGAGAAATACCACCAGAGACGGTGTAAATCGCACAACGGCTTAAAGCCTTGTGAAACGTCAAGCACAACTTCAATCACTTGCGAGCAATGTAAACGGGTACATCATTGTTATTGCTTGCGGCATAAATGTAAAACCCATAAAACGAAACTTTTTGGGGAGAAATCAAAGAAAAAGTGTGTCGCATATAACTTAATTTTGCAAACGTCAGACAGTGTTGTTAGTGAGGAGCCAGTGCCAGGGAATTGTCGTCCATTGAAGAGCATAATTGTCAAAGTACCCTCGAAAAGGAAGCAAGAAAATGTGCCTTTTATGGAAACGGCAGCGAAGTTTGAACGTAATTTACCAAATTGTAGTCCTCGTTCACCCTGTAGAGGATATAGATCTAGAAGTTGGCCAAACGAGTCAGAATTATCAAGCACTGAAGACTTTGTAAGGAAGCCTCAAGTATATACAGTACGAGAGTATTTGGAGAGAAATCGACCAGACTTTGTCGTGAAAAGTTCTAAGCGTCAGGATTGCTTAAAAACTATCAATGAAACAAGGTAAGATTGCATTTAATTATCAAATAAATTTGCATATTTCATTGTGAATAAAGGAACTCACCAAATTTTCTTACTTCAGACCCGAAATGTGCACTTCTCCGTATTTCAGGATGGTTGTAGTGCATACTCCAAAATGCGTAGCTGGTTCTTGCGTGGATTCTTGCAATATTTGTTATGGAGGTATTACGACTAATATTTTAAACTAGTAGACCTGTCGAACTTCGTGTCACTTTGGAACATTTGTCCCATTTTTGTAATATTTCTTATCACTAATAAACTCCTATTGGTTGTAGCGTTATATTATATAGCCTATAGCCTTCCTCGGTTAATGGACTATCCAACACAGAAAGAATTTTTCAATTCGAACCAGTAGTTCACGATATTAGTGCGTTCAAATAATCAAATAAACAAACTCTTCAGCTTTTTTATATTATTAGTATAGATTAGACAACTAACGGACGGTTTCTGAAAGGCTGATCAACGAAAAAATTAAGAAATTCACTGTCAAATCTATTGTCATCCGTCAATTGGGTTGCAGAAAGCATAATTATTCAGAAATTATTCGATAATCAACGTTTCAGAAACTCGAATTGACTTCATAGAGCTTTCACGTTAGTATGCGTGTTATATGAACGAAATTTTGACAAGCCTTTCAGAAACTGGCGGTAAGCAACACATTTTTAGGTAGCTACACAAGAACATTCAGAATTGTTAACACTATGTAATGTCTCAATCATATTTCTGCAGAAATTGTCATTCAATTAAGGCATTAATTACATATTGTTCGGAGTTCGACCTTTAAACAGCACGAATTTCAGAGGTTTTTAAATTGCTGCCAGTTTTATGAGTTTACTAAACGTAGGTACAAAATTTATTAATGTAGTAGACATTTGTTTTGTAGTAAATAATTCGTAATACGCGTATTACTTCTAGGTGTTCCCATGTCTTGTAACCAATGTGTCGATCCTTATACGCACATACAAAATGAAGTAACAAGGATTGGTGAGATTCTAATCTACCTCAATATATATATAACTCAAAGGTGACCGACTGACTGACATGTGATCTATCAACGCACAGCCCAAACCACTGGACGGATCGGGCTGAAATTTGGCATGCAGATAGATACTATGACGTAGGCATCCGCTAAGAAAGGATTTTGATCAATTCTACCCCTAAGGTGATAAAATAGGGGATGAAAGTTTCTTAACGCGAGCGAAGCCGCGTGCGAAAGCTAGTGGTTAATAATTCCGTAAATTGATGCAATATAAAAAAACCAACCTCTCTTGATTACTCTAGGTTTCAAAGACCATTGAAACTTTATTTCTTGATTTCTTCTGCCTTTCTTCTCCTCTTCGGCCTATCGGTGATGTATTTTGCTGTTGATGATGGTTTTGCTTGTATCCATGGGCGGCGATGACAATTTACCATTACGTAACTCGTCTTGTATGTTTGCCCTCTATATAATCTCTATATGTAGTCTATATATACAAATACTTTCTTGGTCTTTTGGAGACCTCAAAGGTATTTGGTACCTCCTATTGATAAAGATCGTGAGTGAAATTAAGTGAAGAAATGTCCAACTCGCTTGAGTATTTCTCGTATGAATATTGGTGGCTTTATAAATGTTTCCCTGAAGGTGTGAAAGATGAAAAACTAATGACTAGGGCTGTTTATCAAAATAAGTTATATCATCGTAACTTTACGTATTTTTATACATTTTCAGAGCAAATGAACGGAATGCCAAGCGGAAACTGTTGTCGTTGCAACTGTCAAAGCAACAAACACTAAGCGGTTTGACTGACGAGGAATTGCGACATTTCGCTAAACAACTAAGCGAAGAACTTCGGCGTAAGAAAGGTATACTTGTATTTTACTAAGAATAAATGATCACATATATTCTATCACTATGATTTATGTAGATTACATGCAAGTCATCCAACTAGGTAAGTCGCTGGGCTATAAGCGCTAGAGTCAATTTAGGACATATATTTTATTTTTTGCGATTTTGCTCCATAACAAATAATTTTTCAGTTGCACCAAAATTTATCAGTGAACGTGAAATGAAAAAGCATTCTGAAAAAATTTACAAGTCGCTGCCAGAAGTGACCCGCAAAAAGGAGGAATTGAAGAAAGAAAACATCAAAAAGACCAATTTGCTAATGGCAAATATTTTTAAAAAGGTATTTTATTTTGGAATAAGAAGTGCTACGTTAAATTCTAAACCTATGATGTTACTAAAGTTTGAAACAACTACATAGTAGATAAATCTGTACCAGGCTTAAATAACTTAACAAATCGAAAATGCACATTTTTCAGGGCAGCCATTTTTAAGTTTAAGTTTCATCTGTAAATTCTGATTTTAAGTTAATAAATACTTTTTTAATAATACATTCAGTATTCGTTTGCTTTGAGTTTTCAGATCACTATGAATTAAACAATCCTAATGGCCATTATGCATTAAAAATATATATGCAAGTCGACTCATCAATTTATTCACGCCTGGTACGGAATTATGAGTTCTATTCCGTCGTCTTAAAGACGTTTTGATAATAGTCTTGGAAGCCAGGGAATCGTACGTGGAATTTTAAGGAGGATAATTAACAAAAAAACAAACCGGTCCATATAAAAACAGATCCCACACCCTTTTGATTCAATCCCTCATTAGGCCCACTTTACACTATTATAATGGATCATTATAGTCGTGCCTGTGAATTGGACGAATATTTATAAAGAGCTGTCCTACTTATTATTAACTTGCTGTGCGCGCGACTTCGCGTAGATTTCGATATCGACAATAAGTACGCTGTGAATTAACATACCTCCTTTATTTGTTAACCGATTTAAATGAAAACATAACAAATGTTACGTGAAGCCCATCACAATGAAATGCTGGAAACTTCATTCAAATCGGGTAAGCCGTTTCTGAGATTAGTGTCCAGAAACATACAGACAACATAAAAAATATTGCTTTGGGTTCTGTTGCGTTATGAATTTTTAAATATATATCATGTACATACAGAGATCAATTAGTTTTATTACAAGTACAGAAGAAGATTTAACATCTAAATGCAGATTTAGATCATGATACTGTTCATGATTTTATCATATCATCTTGAAAACTAAATATTTGAAAAGCAAACGGGTACTCACGATTACTATAATTCACTGTTGATTCTTGCCGTGATGCGCCTGTAACTGCGTTGAAATATCTTCATACAATACGAAAATGTACGAAATTTTGTACTAGTTTGCATTTCAAATATTATTATGTTACAATTTGTCTGTCTGTCTTTAAATATCAAAAAGAACAAACGAGCTATTGTAACAATTAGTAGTTATTATCGCCCATGGGCATCTGACAGGAGAGTCACCGACTTGTTGCCAGCTTATCAAGTAAATTCACTTTTTTGTAGTTATTCGGCGCTGCAATCGAATCACATGTAACGCTACGTTAGTTTATTGAGGATGAAAAAATCTTTTACAACAATATTATGCAGGTTTCTGTACGATTTTTTATAAAGAAAATTATATTTGAAATACGCTTAATACTGAAATTTTAGAGGTACAAATACAGGGATCAATAAAACGATTGACTCATATGGAATATATGAATATAATATATCCGTAAAAAATATAATTTTAATAACAGCTCTAGAGATTCCAATCCAGTGGTACTAATTCAAGAAGTCCGCTTCATATCTCGGGTAAAATTTTATTCGAGGCATTAATATATCGTTTTTATCTTCGCCTATTTTACTCGTCGGTGCTTTACTTGATTTATTTATTTTTATGGTGTCAAAGTGACTTTTATTGAGATTAGAAGATGCCTAATTAGTATTTTTACGTCGTGGCCTATTAATCTTAGGAGATAAATATTTAAAATTATTGATAAATTTGAGTACTGAAAGAAATGTTAGATTCCCAAAGGATGCGCGCTAACAGGTACATGTTACTTTGAATCCGTTGTTTGTCCGTGTTTACGTCGGAGCTGTATTCTTTAAATCTTATTAATGAAACAAAAATGTTTTACATATTTCGTATTATTATAGATAAGTATTACCATATCGCATCACGTAGTAAAACTAGAATTAAGTTTCAAATTAAAAGGGATAAACATTATTTTTTGGACCTTAATATGTTTGAAATGTCGTCTCGCTTAGCCGTGTTTTATGACTGACAATACAGCTAAAGAATAGCTTTGCTTCTTTTTTGATAACAAATGAGCTAAAAGACTTTCTTTCTTCTCTCTGGATTAGCAACGCACTGATAATTCAGTGTAACTTCAGAGATCTTAGGAATAATAGAACATAAAGGGCTAGAATTATAAATGAAATAATATTTCTGACTTGTTGCATCTTGCTAAAAACTTGAAACAGCAATGGTATTCTGTGAGTTCTCCATAAAGTAGTTAAAGGTGAGCGTGAAACATACGAATCCCTTACCGTTATGAATTATCTGCTCCCGATTAAGATGACATGGATAAGTGAAACCGATTTGCCATAGATACACATGAATCAGTTTTATGAATACATCCATAATACGTGCGCTAATACGTACGCTAAGAGCAATTATTCTAATTGTGATATTGCTCTTACAAAATATCAGGCGTTTAGTCTTGTAAAACAAAGTTTCTATAAATCTTCTCGTTTATTCATTCTTTTCTTTTCTTTCTTGACTGACAACGCATAGGTACCTTTAATGGTGATCTATGGGCCGTGCTGACAACATAACCTCAGATAGTCCCCTCGTTTGTTGGCTACGCGTCACATTTGATAATCTGTAACATAACCACGCCACTTGTCAAAAATGACAAATATATATCGCGAATTTTGGCGCCTTTTTGATTGAACGAGATGTCAAAATGAAGATTGTAGTGAATGTACTGTTTTTACTTTTCTGCTCCGGTTTGTTAAGTTGCTTTTGTCGCATTACATAAATGATTATCATTGAAACTAATTTTTATTGCAACCTGTTCTTTTCTCAATATTGTATTGTGCATAACATGTAATAACTGGAAACAACAAAATAAAAAATTAATAATTGTGGAGTCTGTTTATGTGGTCTCGCAAACGTTCCTTTACGCTCTCAAAATATAAAATTATTAAATGTCGAAATAACATATTAATTAACGCTCATAGATCTATTGCGACTTCAGATCAATGAAAACTTGGAATATGTTTATTATGGTTCCATTGCGAATTAATAGACAATTCGAATACCAGTGGTCAACCACCAATAGCCTGCGATAAGCCTTAACGACTGCCAACGACTTCTATGTAACGGTAATAGGTTATTAAATTTTAATGACATTTTGATAGTAAGTATTTCTGTTAATTTACCAAATGTTTAAAGCGAACCGTTTTACTATGATGAATAATAATATAATATCATCTTTTAATTCAAGAAAATGTAACCCTTTCATGATGCATCCTGATGAACAAGGTTCAACAAGACCCAAGGTCGCTCTTGCTGGAGATTGGCTTCTGTGTACTCTTTAATCCTGAAGATATTGATTAATCTGAAAAGGTTTCAACCAATATAGATTTGGACTAGCTGTGAACAGCTTTGGTGGATGTCATATTTTTTAAAGTTTAAATACTCTTTACTAATCTCCGCTGCTCGTCCCTATAATACTGAAAAACATATAGATTTATTATATGTCTAGATTATAATACACATGGGATATTTGGTTTTGCTTTATTTCAATCGGTTCGCAAATAAAAATAATATGTCTATATATAATACAGCCTAAACTTTGTTTTTAGTTTGGGAATGAATTGTGCTAAGAGTCAGGTACATTTCTTCAAGCGACGTGAGGGCAATTATTAGTCAATAAATATATTTATACATATTAGAAATTTAAAAGTATAAAGAAAACATGCGAGGAATAAAAATGTATGAATATTGTTTCTTTTTTCTCACAATTATGGTATAAAGTTAAAATAAAATGATATTTATTCCATATTAGTTTTCACAAAACTTATATGAAAGTACGTTGTCGCTTCCACAAATTCGTACTAATTGATAAAGCGGCAATAATTTCGCAAGGTGATTTTCCTACTCAGTTACGTGTCTCTTACTAAGCTGGTAATAAAAGAACCTTTTGGAAAAGCACAAATTTATTTCTTGTCTTAGCTGAATGATTTGATGCCGTAAATTTCTACAGTGAAGTTATAACCACTCCATGGAGCACTCCGTAGATGTATGTTTGCAAACGTCATACCAATACCGCCATAATCTACTTCAACTGACCCACTACTAGCCCAGTTATCTCTGACATGAATCGCGGTTATAACGTTATCACGGTCCTCGTAATATTTCGGAAACACCACGTCCTCAGATCTCACGTAATTAATAGGTAACTTCACATGAACACTTTTATGAATTAATTTATCGTTTTCAATTCGTTCACCGCGATAAAAACTAACTCCGTTTGCTGTCTTTAACTCACTGGTAACCAACAACACTGTAATAATTAACACGGTTTCGCGCCATTTTTCCGCCATTTTGGGCACTTTTTCTTTTTTTTTTTTTAGAAAATTGTAGACAAAAGTAGAAATAGATAATGTTTATCACGATGCAATGGTACTGAATGATTTTATCTCCGATCTTAGAGATAGTGAAATACGATAACATGTTTATGTACGTGTTGAATGCTATGTTGACAATTTTGATTACGTTTGTTATTTGACACGTTTATAAAATTTTATATTAATAATATAAACTTTCGTTGTTCTTACGTGATTGTAGCTTAAAAATGAAAATATCGACTGCGTTCGAATTTTAAAACTTTTAAAAACAACTTGCTGTATCCGGAGCTGCAGTCAACAAATATAATTATGTAAAAACAAAATCGTTTTAATTGCTTTTTGTTATTTAATTCATTTAATTCCTTTAAGTTCTGTTGGATACATATATGAGTAGATCTTGTCCGATCGATCATCTTAATATCAACTTTTTCAACTGTAACTCATCAGCCATGGGTCCGATCAATATAATTTTTAATTTTGGTACCTACCCAAAGCTTTTTCTGAAAAATCTGAATTTAATTAATAATGAATGCTATTTCTTTCCATTTCAGAGACAAAATAAACAAAAATCAACATATATATATACTATTGTATATACTATTCATATATTTTAAAAGTTAAAAGAGTCTGCATTTTTTAATCATTACTGGTTAATGCTTGACTACAATTTCCCCTGATGGTAAATGTCAATGTAGTCTTAAGGTGGTATAGCATTAACTTAGCAGGTGCCCATTCACTATTGACATGAGAACACCACATTATAATCAAATGGAAACACCTTCTGTCGCCTCTTAAACCCTGGTGTGCCAGCATGAGATAACTTGTATTCTAGGCTGCTCCAATACTGTTAGAAGCTTTTTAAGGCCAAGTAATTTTTATAATAGATTATTTTGCTAATTCTAAATAATTGTACAATAATAAAAAACCTTTTAAAATTTCCTCGGAATAACCTAAACATGAGTAAATGTTGCACATATCAACCGTATGTGATTATTCATATCAGACTAGCTTTTAAAATTAAAATTAAAATGAATAAAGGCTTAATGATTAAATAACTTAATATAAAAACAATACATGACTTACTTATGTCATAGTTGGGTGTTCCAATGTTGAATAAGACTATCCGAAAAACCATTGCGCCAGGTATTCAGACTTTTTATCATTTTTTTTACTGAAAATATTCAATAATTTACGAAAAGAACTTTGAAACCAAAACAGTATTACGCTACGACTGTAGTTCAATTCAATACGTAGTAAAAATAGAAATAATAATTATAACGTTTATTACAACACAATAATTTAGGACAGTATTAGATAACTGTAGAATTCAACGAACATTTTAAAATCGATTAACTTATCTCGTTCAACATTAACCGTAAGTCAATTAATATCTCGTTATTTAGTGACAATATAAAAAGAAACTCAACAAACATTTATCATATATTCAATGTCATGACAGTAAAAGAACAGTCATGGCGTCAAAAATAGTTTTAATCTTTTTATTATCTACATTTACATCATTAATTAGTGCTGACGGAAGTGTAAAGGTTGGTGATTTTGATGATAACACGAAACATCTTTATCACGGGAACTTTGACGCTTTGGGAATATTATTCATAAAGAGGTCTGAAACTTTTGATATTAAATTGACTAACGGTGGCAAAATAAAAGCTATTGATATACAAGACTTGCGAGGTGATGGTAGCAGTTGGATCTTAGAAGGTGGTGTAGATGAAGACTACGCTGTCATTAAGCTTGAGAGCAAACGAAGTAGAGGTTACAGTTTTAGTCTTGATGTTTATGGTTACGATGACAATACTTTAAAAGAAGAAAACGTAGAGAAGAAAGTACTAGAAAGTCGTTTTGCTGAAAGCTCTGAGAACACGCCTAAAGATGAATCTATAGAAAAGGACTCCTCAAAAGACCTAAAGAAAGAAAAGAAGATAGAAAGCGAGGAAGAACGTAAAGAAGAACAAGAGAACAAGATAGAAAATTCTGAAAATAAACTTATAGACGAAAGTTTAGACAAAAAAGAAAATGATAATAGATCAAAGGCATTTCCAGAGGAAAAAGACCAAGACAACAAGAGTAACGAAAAAAGAGGCGAAGACAAAGAAGAAAAAACCGAAGAAGAGAAATCAAACACCAACCTACAATCCCGATTCGCAGAAAGTTCAGAAGACAAAGCGAAAGAAGAATCTAAAGGCAAAGAATCGGGAGAAGAGTACTCCTCAAAAGAAAGAGAAACGAAGCAAACGAGCAAAGAAGGAAACCCAGATAGTGACGTAGGAAAGGAGAATAACAACGAAAAGGAAAGTGAACAGGAAAATGACGAGAAGACACTACAAAGTCGTTTTGCAGAAAGTTCTGAAAACAAGGTTAAAGAAGAATTGGGTGACAATGATTTCAAAGAGAGTGATGAAGAGAAAGAAAAAGAGAAAGATAAGGTAAGTGAAGACGAGAAGACACTTCAGAGTCGTTTCGCAGAAAGTTCTGAAGACAAACTTAGAGATGACTCAGAAAAGGAAAATTCTATAGCAAAGGAAGATGAAGAGAAAAGCAAAGAAATAAACGTGAATGAAAGTGGCGAAGAAAAGGAGCAGGAACAGGAAAATGAACAAGAAAAGACACTACAAAGTCGTTTTGCAGAAAGTTCTGAGGACAAAGAAAAGGATGAATTAGGAAATAAGGATGCGATAGAATATGGTTTGTATGCCAAAGGCTCAAAAGAGGAGAAATCCGCAAAGGAAGATGAGAAAGAAATTAAGGAACAAGATGTGAATGAAAGTGGTGGTGAAAAGGAACAAGAGCAGGAAAATGAAAGTGAACAGGAAAAGACACTCCAAAGTCGTTTCGCAGAAAGTTCTGAGGACAAAGCTAAAGATGACTCAGGAAAGAAAGATTCCATAGAAAATGATTTGTATGCCAAAGGGTCGAAAGAGGAACAAAACGTGAATGTCGGTGGTGATGAAAAGGAACAAGAACAAGAAAATGAAAGTGAACAGGAAAAGACACTTCAAAGTCGTTTCGCAGAAAGTTCTGAGGACAGAGCTAAGGATGACTCAGGAAAGAAAGATTCGATAGAAAATGATTTGTCCGCCAAAGGGTCGAAAGAAGAGAAATCCTCAAAGGAGGATGAGGAGGAAATTAAGGAACAAAACGTAAAGGAAAGTGGCGATGAAAATGAAAATGAAAGTAAACAAGAAAAGACACTCCAAAGTCGTTTCGCAGAAAGTTCTGAGGACAAAGCTAAGGATGAATTAGGAAATAAAGATGCGACAGAAAATGATTTGTTTGCCAAAGGGTCGAAGGAGGAGACATCCCTCAAGAATGATGAGGAGAAAATTAAGGAACAGAACGAGAATGAAAGTGGTGATGAAAAAGAGCAAGAACAGGAAAATGAAAGTGAACAGGAAAAGACACTCCAAAGTCGTTTCGCAGAAAGTTCTGAGGACAAAGCTAACGATGACTCAGGAAAGAAAGATTCCATAGAAAATGATTTGTATGCCAAAGGGTCGAAAGAGGAAAAATCCTCAAAGGAAGGTGAGGAGGAAATTAAGGAACAAAACGTGAATGAAAGTGGTGATGAAAAGGAACAGGAGCAGGAAAACGAAAGTGAACAGGAAAAGACACTCCAAAGTCGTTTCGCAGAAAGTTCTGAGGACAAAGCTAAGGACGACTCAGGAAAGAAAGATTCCATAGAAAATGATTTCTATGCTAAAGGTTCGAAAGAAGAACAAAACGTGAATGTCGGTGGTGATGAAAAGGAGCAAGAACAGGAAAATGAAAGTGAACAGGAAAAAACACTCCAAAGTCGTTTTGCAGAAAGTTCTGAGGACAAAGCTAAGGATGACTCAGGAAGGAAAGATTCCATAGAAAATGATTTGTATGCCAAAGGGTCGAAAGAGGAACAAAACGTGAATGTCAGTGGTAATGAAATGGAACAAGAACAGGAAAATGAAAATGAACAGGAAAAGACACTCCAAAGTCGTTTCGCAGAAAGTTCTGAGGACAAAGCTAAGGATGACTCCTCAAAGGAAGGTGAGGGGGAAATTAAAGAACAAAATGTGAATGAAGGTGGTGATGATAAGGAACAAGAGCGGGAAAATGAAAGTGAACAGGAAAAGACACTCCAAAGTCGTTTCGCAGAAAGTTCTGAGGACAAAGCCAAGGATGACTCCTCAAAGGAAGGTGAGGGGGAAATTAAAGAACAAAATGTGAATGAAGGTGGTGAGGATAAGGAACAAGAGCGGGAAAATGAAAGTGAACAGGAAAAGACACTTCAAAGTCGTTTCGCAGAAAGTTCTGAGGACAAAGCTAAGGATGACTCAGGAAAGAAAGATTCGATAGAAAATTATTTGTATGCCAAAGGGTCGAAAGAGGAGAATTCTTCAAAGGAAGATAAGAAGGAAACAAAGGAACAAAATGAAAGTAACGATGAAAAACAAAAGGAAAGTGAAGAGGAAAAGATACTTCAAAGTCGTTTCGCAGAAAGTTCTGAGGACAAAGCTAAGGATGAGTCAGGAAAGGAAGATTTAATAGAAAATGATTTAAAAGCTGAAGGTTCGAAAGAAGGTAATAACTCAAAGGAGAAGCATAGTCGAGAACAAAGAGAAGATAAAAGTATAGAGAAAATCGATGATTAGGATATTGAGGAGGAAAAGAGGGGTGAATAAATTGGTTAACTCACCTACCACAAGTCCATATCCCCCGTTTTATACTGGCAAAACAAATATTTGCTAATAAATAATGTGGGACATTTAAGCTTTTACTAAAATAGTGACAATATGGTAAAAATAAATTATTTTAAATAATTTTAGAGTGATATCATTTAAATTTATAAGATTGTTAATACTTTATTTTATTAGTAGTAAATGTTTGGCATAATTCTATATATATAAAACGTTTATAAATTGTTTGAGCTGTTTACTTTTTATCATAGTTCCACTATACTTAGTATATGTATACTAGTTGAGCTGACGAACTTCGTATCGCCTTGGAAAATTTGTCCCTATTAGGAACATTTCTTACCAACCCTCAGCTTCAATTGGCCGTAGCGTTATGTTATATAGCCTATAGCCTTCCTCGGTAAATGGACTATCCAATACAAAAATATGTTCCAATTCGAACCAGTAGTTTCTGAGATTAGTGCATTCAATCAAACAAACGAACACTTCAGCTTTATAATAATATGCGTTAGATTGTTTTCAGTCTTATTTTATACTCAGCATATTCCATAAAGTTCTAGTAGTGTAGACAGATTAGGTTAACCCAGATATTAGAAATATATGTAGCCTTTCTTTAATAATAACAATAAATATAATGAAAACAATGGTGATAAACTTTAAAACAATAGTTATATACATACATACATAGTTACTTACATTCACACGTCGCCACCACAATTTTGTTGGACAAAACAAATAACACATTACTAAAACCCACATCCTGTGACCAAACATCCATCCCTCACACTTGCCCCAGACGGGATTCGAACTTGGGACCCAATTAATAATTAAGCTATATCAGATATATTGTAAATTTAAATTTATTGTACGTTTACCACAAATATATGCCTTCAATTAGGCTACAATCTTTCCTATTTAATGGACAGACATAATATTACATGGTAGAAAATATTGATGGATTTTATGTCTAGTATTATGCAATTTTCTTTAAGACATGATTTTCTATCTTCCTACTGGGTTGTCTGGAAGAAATCGCTTGTTAGCGATAAGGCCGACCATTGTATTGTGCATGATAAAATTGTTCTCAAATTTATATGTTTTGGTGTGCAAACAATAAAATCGTGTTAGAAAGACTGGATGTGAAATACAGGCTTGAACTTTGCTGCAAAATGTTTATTATAATAAATCAATGGTAATTCATTGTCAAAACAATATTTTTATCTATACTGCTGTGAGATATTAATAGGTAAAAATATTTATTATTATATATTTTTCCTCACTTAGGTAAAATTAGTAATTAAGCTACAGAGTAATCAATATGTAATGGTGTCATTCTGGAATTTAATGATTACTTGTAAACTATTTTATTTGAATTCCAGTTATTACTACAAAAAATTCAATATACCTTATGGATGTCTTGAACTCTGCTAGCGACATCTATGCAAACGTCAGCGCCTTCCTCATTGTGGAGATTAAGTAGGCTCCACTATACTAGGTACTCAAGCATATTTCCCATCCTACTCTGCTTGAGCATTGTCGTATCTATTAAAAGTTTATACGCTGTCCAAAAACCATATGATTAAAATCACTACATAGTATAAAACAAAGTCGCTTTCTCTGCCCCTTTGTATGCTTAAATCTTTAAAACTACGCAACGGATTTTGATGCGGTTTTTTTAATAGATAGAGTGATTGAAGA
>DWJN01000427.1:0-24375 GCA_018248895.1 Carystus phorcus
GGGCTACAACGAGATACGTGCGCCAGACAAGGACCGCGCGCCGCGCAACTCGCAGCGCCTCCATTTATTTCTTTCTAGTGATCGCCTTCGTCGTAGTGACAGCGTATTTCATTGTCGCGAGAGCTTTCGTTTTTGTATGTGAAAAATTGTATAATAAGTTTTGTGCACACGTTCCATCGCCGAACGGGGGTGCGATCGTATACAAAATGTTCAACGTCAACCGGTGGTGACGGTGTAACGGGACGCGACCGTCGCTCACAATGGTTGGAGTATTCACATCTGTTGTCAACACCAAATAACGTGGATTATGCAAGTTGGAGTGATATGTGGACGAGTATTAGGTAAATGTCGTAGTTTCGGTTACGAGGTGGTAGTGTAACAAAGATGAGTGGTCAGAGTGAGGAGCCGAGGAATGTGCGGTGAGGTGAGGTGAAGTGAAGTGAGCCAGACGGCCTGCGAGCTAGCAACAGTGTGTCGCTCCTCGGTCGGTGGAGGCGCGGGTACAATTAATTTGCAGCGTGTACAGCGTATGCAATGTCTACATCTATTCAATTGGACACATATTACTTAAATACAATAATAGGAACATATTGGTCTACAGTATGTATAGTGTCCGACGGTAACCAATCATCAGACGAGTAATAAATTACTACAAATATAGTTAAGTAACGAAACGGGCGAGTATTTACAAGTGATATTGTATGATTTTAAAATTATATGCTCGCGGACAGTAAACATTTTAAATGCAAACGTTATAAAATACACAGCGATATTTCGATCCCATTACATGAATCATGATCACGACGAGACTGTCTGATACAAAAATTGTGAGAACCCGTCTGCATTTGAAAACACGATAGTATAATTAAATGACTGGTACAACGAATGTCAACAATGAACAAAAATAGGTCTGTCAGGGTGTCACAGTAATCAGAACATTGTTACTTGTACGAGTTGTTGGAACAAATTGATAACATGAACATGATCAGACAAACGAATACCAATATTAATCGTTTCATAGTTTGGTTCTGATAGGAAACTGCTTCAAATAAACTGAATTTAATATTTTTAAGATGATTAAGTTGACTTATTATTATTAATGTTAGTATTTTAAAGTTTAGTTTATAGATAATATTCATAATGAGACAAAATATAGCGATACAACTTACATATACAACCTACGTCATCATAAATAAAGATTATAACATAAACGAACTCAATACAATATACTACAAAATTACATAACGTTTATAGCGTTTTACATGTATCTATTTCATAATATGATTCCTTGTATCAACGACTTATGATACAAGTAAAAATAAATAATAATAAAATATTTTATAACAATGAACACATGATACAAATATAATAAGAATAGATAGATAAAAACGATATCTTTTCATTTAGTAGTTAATAATGTGTAAAGTGGATGATATTTTAGAAAAGGCCACATTCTGATAAAATGTTTCTCTTGTTCCAGTCAATAAGACTATGCGGGTTGTAAAATAATGCGGTTGCTGCACAAAATATTGACGCTGGCAATAATTTGCGCAGCGGTGGGCGAGGAGAAGTGCCCCTCGAGCTGCACGTGCACCGCCACCAGGCTGGTCTGCTCCGCGCCCGCACTGCCCGGCAACAAGCTCACTAAAACTGTCCTGTCCAACTACGGACGTCAACTCCAGGAGATCTCCTGGACAGAGTCTCGTGTGAACACATTAGCACAGGATCTATTCAGCGGTCTCGACGACTTAGAATACATCGACTTAAGCAGAAACGAAATAAAGAGGACTGAACACGGACTATTCGATAGACTGAGCCGCCTAAAGCATCTAAACATATCGAGGAACAAAATCGACGACATCCCGAGGTTCACGTTCGCCGATCTAGAGTATCTGGAGGTTCTAGATGTATCTCACAACAGCCTCCAAGTTATTCCTTACCAGGTGTTTGGGCCTATGATTAGATTGCAATATTTGGATTTATCGTATAATAAGATTAAGACATTCCTAGACTACTTTTTTAAACCTAATCGCCAACTGAAAACTCTGTTCCTAAACAATAATAGCCTAGTCAAAATTACCTCGAATGCTCTAGTCAATTTAACGGAATTGGAGATCCTGGATATATCTAGCAACAGTTTAGAATACTTGCCCAAATCGTTATTCGATTACTTCCAACAACTTAGAGAATTGAATCTTAGTTACAACAAGTTAACAAACATATCACACGATGCTTTTAAAAATCTCATTAAGTTAAAGTGGCTGAATATGGGCGGTAACAAAATGAAGACGCTGCCAGCCATGCTCTTTCAGCATAACGAGAATCTGAAAACATTCTACCTCGATCACAGTGAATTAACAGTTATATTTAATACTAATTTCAAAGGCTTAAATAATTTACAGCGATTATATATAAGGAACAATTCTTTTTTACGTGAAATAGAACCATTTGTATTCCAAGACGTTCTGAAAACTACGCATCTCGACATAAGCGGGAATGCAATGACATTTTTGCCGCTGTCATTAAATAAGTTAGAAAACTTAGTAGAGCTTAGGATAGGTGGCAATCCATGGGCGTGCGACTGTCGGATGGAGTGGTTCGCCAGTTGGGCTGAGAAGAGGAAAGAAATTATTAAGTCTGATCTAAGTTGTGGCTTGACATACCCCAACGACATGTTAAGGATTTTGAATAATACCAATTGCAAAGCCCCGTGGTTAATTAGTACCAGTCCATTAACCTTAAAGAGACTACAAACAAACGCACTGCTGGAATGTAAATTCCATGGAAATCCTGCGCCGTCAATTACTTGGGTGACGCCAATGAGAGACGTTTTCCATTGGAATCCAGATCCTTTGATACCGGACATATTCCACAAGCATGGCGTAGCGCACGACAAGAATTACCATCCTATTGACAATAGTATTTCCAGAGTGAGAGTCCTCGAAGACGGCTCTCTGTTCATAGGCGACATTCATAGAGAAGACAGTGGCATTTACTTATGCTACGCAACAAATCCTTTAGCGAATGTATCTGCAGAAGTAGTGCTCAACATTGATCCAATGACAATGTTTGAAATCAAAATGTATAGTTTACTTTGTGGAGCGATATGCGCTGCCGCTTTCTTGGGACTTACTTTACTAGTACAAGCATTGCGATATATATTTTATAGGCGAGTATAATTATTTATCACAGGATGAGTTATTTAAATTTGTTTCTACTAAATTAAAATTTTATGTATTGTTTTTCTATTTTCTCAATTGATATATGTAAAGTATTACGAAATAAGGTATGTGTTTTTACTTTCAGATTCCGTCTCTTGGAGACATGTTGCAGTTGCTGCACGTGTATTAGTCGAGATGCACCGCGAAGCAGACAGATCTACAGCATGCTGGACAACATCGAGCAATATAAAAGACAACAGCTGGAAAAATTACGGGAAAATTACGCTGTTCAAGTGAGTATATTAAAGAAATATATACAATTTCTAATTTCATTAATTTTACATAATATTACTAACGATAGTTCTTATTTATAGGTTCATCGAATAAAAGACAACTGCACACAGCAAATGGAATGGATACAAAACAGTTACTCGAGCCAAGCGACCCACCTGCGGAACATCAGAGACATCGGCACCAACCACTTGACCGCCATGAAGGATCAGTATTATGACCAGGTGTGCATTTATGGTTTATTATTTAAATGTATAATATATCGTTAACCGGTCACTAACGGCAATTATAAGTATTCATCACTTAGCATCTAGCCGTACACGCGTTGTCAAAGTTCGACATTAATGTGATACACCGTTATGATTTTTTATTTTACTCACAGTGAAAGAATCTTTTTGTATTCAGTACGTACGTTTTGTGCGGATTTACAATAGCCAGTTTTTATGATTACTGTTTATATTAAAAAAAACGTAATATCGCGATTAAATTCCATATATGCTTATTTATACAGGTGAAGCGCGTCCGTGAGTACTCCACTTCGCAGCTGAACTGGGTGCGAGAGAACTACGTGTTTCAAAGAAACAAGATCCGAAAGTTCAGCGCTCACCAGATTCTACGGCTGCGCGAGTCCTACAAGTACCAGCAGCAGACTCTGAACAAGGTCTTGGAAAATCTACCGAGTCTGTACTTTGAGAACTGTCGCAGCGGCTCGTGCGGCCGGAGCGACTCGATGGCGTTCGATCCTGACGTGGAGGTGATCGACATGTATCTCAAGACGAAGATCGAAAAGCTGTCCAGCCTGCCGAATCCTCTGGCGGACGACGAGAGCAAGATGTCTATATATTACACACCGACGGAGCGGTCGCTCAATTCGAGACGAAACTCACCGGTGAACATCCCGGAGGGTATTCACATCAACATGATCGAGCGGGGACCGCCGCGACTGCTCGCGATGGTCAAACCCTCGCCGGTGCCGCCGCCCACTGCGGAGTCCCTGACCCCTCCGGGCAGCCCCACTCCCTCGACGTCCAAGGCGGGCATGTCGCGGCACTACCTCGAGGAACCGAAGCCGGCGAGCGAGCCGCTGCTGCGGCGCGACCGGGATCTGTACTACGAGGGCAGAACGGGGCGGCGTAGTATAAGCTCGCCGGAGCTGAGCGGGGAGTGCGAACGCGAGCGAGACGAGCAGAGACGGGAGGCGCGGGTGCTGCTAGCGGTCGAGTTGACGAAGCCGGAGTGTCAGGTCCGCCACGCGGCCGGCCAGCTGGTCTGCGGACAGTGCGCGCGACTGTGCGAGAACACGCCTTTGTAGTACAGGCTTTTGACGCGCGTGTTTAAGATATACGCGTTGAGCGGCGACAGGCGGCCGCGCGACATTCGACTCTGTGATTTGGGCGCCTCGCCATCCTACGTATGATTCGTTAGTGAGAACGGGTGATGGACGCTCGCGACTTATCCCGCTCGTACTTGTAAGTAAGCTGTGATAGTATAGATTTGAATTACGTAACGGTAGCGACGTCGAACTTCTCCTAGTGGTAGGTTAACGTGAACGCCCGGCTCGCGGGCTCTCGCGGTGGATTGGACGGTCGGTTTAAGCGTTCTGTGGGTATCGAAACGTGTAAATAGGTCTGTTTGTTTCAATAATTTTTCCATTTGGATGTATTTTTAGGGTTAACTCTTAGAGCGTTATGCATTTTATATATGTTCAACTTAACTAGTAGTAAAGTGGTGTAAGGGAGTCGTTACTGTCGTTGTAGTTGTTGCGAGGTTATCGTGAGTAGTGTACGGGCGCCGGCCGACCGGCTCGTCCCGTCTCACTCACACCGCTGTTCTCACTTTAACTGCAATCTTCACAATCGTTGTACAATAAAATGTTTTTGTGTAAACAATTGTAATTAACTATTTATGTATACCTATATATTTTGTGACGCCGTCGTATGAAGCGAGTCTCGCAGTGATATGCCAAAAACAATCCAGCAATGATTATACTGTAAACGTTTCTTAATATAAAATATACAAATATTGTTGAACATTTTCTAAATATTATAAAACAAGAGTAAATAGTAAATCATGGAGAATAAATTATTTTTCAATGTAACTGAATTTCTTTTATTTACACTGAACAGTAATGACTTGTATTCAAACTATTATGGTTTTTATAATGTAAAACCTTGTTTTATATGACGTCTATAAAACAGTCGCATCGTGTCCGATACTACAGATATTTATATATCTATATAAAACAAACTCTTGTTAGTTACAAAACTAATAACTCGAGAACGACTGAACAAATGTTTACGAATTTTGCGTTTATAGATTTGTTTTTATCCGGAACAGCGTAATAAGTATGGACATTCATCAATAAAAAAAAAAACAACAGCCCAGCTAATTGTCTCGACAATTTTCGACTCGCAATATGAAATTTTTCAAGTGTTGATGTGAACCGAGCAGCGTTTCGACACTAACTGACTACCTAAGCTACTGCATTCATTGCTTCGAGAGGAAACGCAAGAATAACGACATTTTCTAGCAAACACTTAAAAATACAATGTATGTCTCCAAATTACTTTATTTGGGGTAGACATTATTAAATACAGGGGCAACAAAGTAAAGGTCTTGCTGTCACGTCATTAAAAACTTGATTTTTTACATTAGCGCACTGAAAAATTAAATTTAATAATTTTGTGGTAAAACCCTGGTCATTCATTGATTGCTAGGCGGAACAAAGTTCGCCGTGTCAGCCAGTTAGAACAAAGCAATAGCTGGTAAATATAAAATTTGTCAAAAATTCTGAAACATAAATATTTTTTTGTCGCAGTCGGACAAAACTTTTTTACTTTTGCAAAATAATTTTAACTATGTCTAGAATTAATATTTTTTATTAAAGTACCGGGCTGTATACGGGTACGGGCGGGCGCTTTTAAAAATGATTGTTTCAAGATTTTTATCATTAACTGTTGAATTTATAGTCTCCATTTAAATGAAACAATATTTTAATGACTGTGTAGGTACACTACGTGAAGTAACGCCAGTAGACAACGCATAAATGAAACAAACACCCACTTTTTTGTAATAATTTTATTGACTCGACTCGATATCTACGTACTACACACAACATGCGGACGAATTTCACATTTCTATTTCATGTGGCATAACCTAACACTCTCATAATTATTTTCATGATTTGTGTACGTCTACATACATACATACATACATACGAAGTTATTTGATATTGCGAATAATTAATATTGATAAAATAATAAAATACAATGTTAGAAATTTAATAAAAATGGAAATTTGCGTTCGTGGTAACATTAACGAACAAATAAACAAAATTATAAAAATTTGGATTGACTTGCAAAACTGTGTATCTCCAGGTAATTGTAAAATGACGCTTCACACGGCAACGCGTGCTCGGGTAACATGCTAACTTGACGAAACGAGTCAATCGTAGCAAAAACCATTCTTACCTCTCGCAGTGTCGTAGTGCACAACTTGAATACGTAATCGCAATAAATAGTTTTTAACTTAAAAGGCATAAAGCTCAAAACTGATTGACGACTACAATATGTAGCCAACCGCTCGCTCGCTCCACAACTCTGACCACGCGATGTAACTCGTCAATATCACTAACGGGTATATAATTACTGCTACTTATCATAACATACTCTAAAAGTAATTTTGATTTAATTAATAACTTGAAGCGCTCGTAGCCCGGCAGCTCACGTCGACAGAGTTAAGAAAATATTCTTGAGCGTTTCCGTGCTTCGGAGGGCACGTTAAGCTGTCGGTACTGGTCGTTATCGTTTACGATGAATTGCTATTTAAGCAGTCGTCAAGCCATGATGGAGGCCTTGGGGCGGTTTAAAAACTACTGACCCTCAGGTTGGCCACTAACCCATCCACCAATCCGTACTGGAGCAGCGTGGCGGAGTGTGCTCCAGACCTCGTCAATAATGAGGAGAGACCTGTGCTCAGCAGTAGGCCATTAATTTGTTGAAGGCAATAAGTTAGTATATATTTAGAAAAATGTTCAAAAATATCCTACATGCTCGCAAGTCATTAGTTACTTATTGTAAATTAATCGTGGTCACGTTAAAATATATTTAAAAGCCTACACCTGCTTCTGGCCTATTGTACGTACATGATACCTTAATTTAAACCGTGGAAAACTAATGGGATAATTGTAAAATGATCGGCATTAAATCACTTTTCTCAATAGTTATATTAAATAGTTTATTGATACAAACGTATCGTTATTATAAAAATGACGTGGTTATAGAGGTCGTTCGTATCGACATATTATTATGTTTATGGACGAGATAATGACGGTGTCATAATACAGCGGTATGTTTCAAAAAGTTACGTTAAATTAATACTTATAATCTTTCAACATGACCTACGTTAAATGAACCTTCTTCCCTCAAAATGTTGTAGAAATTACAATTCAAGAAACCTGATAACTTCATTCGTCGTTAGGGACACTAAATACACTTTAGACAGGGAATTAGTTATAAATGTAACAGTAATTGTTTTCCTCCAAGCATTGATTAATTTGTCAAATCCACGGGCACCTACCGTCAGGTGGTATTGTAGTGAAGCGTTACCTCATCATAAGTAACAAAATACTGTTTAGGAACAAGTTCCTTCGTTTGTTGCTTAAATATAGCTTCTAACATTGACCAAAAATATTGTCTTTGTAATATTGTTGTAATAAAAAATAGTGTCGTTTGTATTTACAAACGCATGCGTTACGGTTTCCGCTTGTACCTCGCATTTTTGTTAAAATTTTAAGTAACTTCAATCGTAATGATTAGTCGAACTAGCTGTCCCGAATTAATTCAACTTTATATTTATTGATTTAAAGCTACGGTTACCGATTAGTTAATGATCGAGTTTTATGTTATTTCAGCCACGGCGTTAACTTTGTCATAAATATAAATACCCGCGAACGAGCAGAGGTGGCAGGTGCGAGTGCCGTTGTCGATGACTGTCCGTTAACTACATCTACAACAAGTGCTGTGAATGCACGTTAACTGGGTCTCACATTCCTACTTACACTCAAAAAACATTTCACGGTCGACTTCTACAGCCGGTAGATGGACCCATAAGATGGTAGCACTGCTACTACGCTCTTGGGTGAGACACGTTGGTATGTGCAACGCGCTTTGTCCACACCGCGAGCTCCAGCCGAGCTGCCCCCTCCCTCCTTGACGAAGGACGAGGATATTGCGAGAGTAATAATGCCAGTTCCAGAACGGCACATCGGTGATGCCTTACGAGTTATTAATATCAAAAGGCGACGGTGACTACTTCATGCCACTTCAGCTACCTCATGCAGGTGTCTGGCCCCGCTCGGCTTGGACTCTACACGCTGTACAAAGGGTGAAGGACCCGGGTCGGCCACCGACGCGAGACACTGCAAGGCTTTGTTCCTTACTTTTATTGCTATTTTAGATTGATGTGCTATTTCAATTGTAATAAGAAGTTTGTTCGTCAGTAAGCCGTTTGTGTGTTTATGGTTCTTGTGGTCCAATCGAAGACATTTTAGCCAAGTCTATTTATTTATTATGTTTTAGGCTAAACTCAACGGGATACAATAATGAGTTGAACATGATAACTTATTATTGCAAAATACAAACTTAGGGACAGATTTTTCCTATTCCACAATGTGAGAACGCAGAGTGACAAATTAATAACTAAAAATGACGCGTAAAAAAGGTAAATTTTATTGGAAATTTATTTTGAAATTCCGTAAAAATAGAGCAAATTATAGTGTTAAATTCAACTCTACAATGTACAACTTTACAATAACTGGCATTTATTCTGTTTTGTAAAGCGCTGCACTTAAAAATTAAATAATATTTATATTGTACCGTCATCACTTAAGATCGAACAATCACTGAAATTAGTTCAATGAACACTTTTTTTTATGTTATCAATGTAGTGAGAAGTAACGCGGCAGTTACCAAAATCAGACATTTTCACGTCACTTACATTAAATAAGCCAACGAGATATGACATCTAGAAACATTACATGTCCCAGTCGTAGTCGGGGGCAAACAACGGGATTATTTATATCAGAATAAATCATTCCTTGAACAATAGTGCGTTAATCTATACTAATGATATAAGACTGAAGACTTTGTTTGTTGGATTTATTGTTTAAACGCGCTAATTTCAGGAACTACTAAACCGATTTGAAAAATTCTTTCAGTGTAAGATAGTCCATTTATTGAGGAATGGCTATAGGCTATATAACATCACGTTAAGATGAATGACAAGAGCAGCATTAAAAATATTGCGAAAACGGCAAAATTTTTGAGCTTTCTTTGCGTGCGTGAAGTAAACGGTGAAAGTTACTCAAAAATCATGCATTTCAATATTGTTCCCCTCTAAAAGTTCTAAATAAAAGTCCGCGACAGCATAATATGTCTCATTTTTAAGGTTAACCCACTACAAGCATTTTCATGTTTATCAAAATAATTGTAAGATAATAATTTATATGGCAAAACAACGTTTGCTGGGGACAGCTATTAATTATGTTATGGCAGTTATATGAACATAATTGAGTTTTGCTCGTCGTACTATTTTATTAATATTTTTCATGATACTTGCTGCCAAACTACCTACTGTGTATTAGTAATCGATGTTGTCAGTCATCCATGATTGTTTAGTAAACACGGCAGGTCCTAACTGAAACTGTTCACGGGAGTTTCATTTGCTTCGAGGCGCCTTCTTATACTTTTTACAGGCGGCATCAACATTTCAAAAATAACTACCATCTATTATTCAGGATGGTAAAAAAAACCAAGGGGTTAAATACACAAAGGTAGCCGATATTGCGGATCAGTAGAACAGCTAATAAATGAGACAAACAACTCGGCAGGACACAACACCACAAGGCTGGACATAACCACGACTTACCGGCCACAGCGGAGGGCAACATCAACCGCCATCACCTCGAACAATGCACGACCCAAGTACATGTAGGAGGCACGCCGGTAGCGTGCTGCCAAACTGTACGATAGAACAAGCTCCGACTGGGGAGTCCACCGACGGCCGGCGCTCATTAAAACTAGTAAGTAAAACACCGTAAAGCGATGCGACATGCGGTGACTGACCTTGGCGCCGGTGCGGTTCCACACGACCACCTTGTGGCCGGAGTTGAGCAGGTTCTTGACGATGCCGGAGCCCATGATGCCCAGCCCGAGGAAGCCGAACTTCATCTCGCTCGCCTTGATGTTCTTCTCCAGCAGCGTCTCCGACACGTTCTTCAGGTCCAGCGGCGGAGTCTCCTGGAAGACCGGGGACGGACGTGAGGGTTGTGGCGGCCACCGGCTACTTCGATCGACACTAGTTTTATACTTGCGATATAATTTCATCGTTTTAATGGTAATTAACTTATTACTAGTTATAAGAAGATTTAGGTAATTTGTTAAGTACTCTCATTAGTTAAAAGTAATTTATTGTAATTTAATATTCCGAACAAAATACCAAACAGAGCATTACAATTATTTATAAGTTTAATAAATTTTTAACAGATGGATTATAATTGGAACGATACGTCGACATCATCAATAGATAATCTAGGGCAGATACGAGTAAGCATCTAAGTCTATCGTCTATTAGAGTACCTGAAACATCAACAACCCGAATGCTCCTAGAAATAATAAATTATATCAGCTTGGGTTTAAACGCCGCCCAAAAAGTACCTATTTTACTATTTATTTTGCATTATAATATTAATATGATATACTTTAGGACCTTTTTTATAAAGTCAACTTATATTTTTTGGAGTTACTTAATTTATCGCTACTTAGACTTAGGGTCTTAAAAATATTTTAGGTGACCGTCTAAATTATACCCGAATAAATCGGTACCAGGGGTCAATCAGTTGATAACTCGACTTGCATATTATGCATTTTTAACGCATAATAGACATAAGGATTGTTTAATTCGTAGTGATCTGAAAACTCAAAGCTGAAAACTGAAAAATTGCACTTTCGACTTGTTAGGTTTAAGGTATTCACGTCTGGTGGGGATATATTTTTGAGATAATTTAGGGACATGGAAGTACTTACGGGCCGCAGTATATTGGAGGGCCGCTGCAGCAGGCTGGACTTCTTGGAGAAGGAGTGGTTGAGCATGGAGGGCTTGTCGTTGGCCAGCTCGCTGTCGGTGTACGAGCGGGACAGACTCTTCACCTTCTTGCGCGGCGTCGCCTTCAAGCCGCCCGACGACGACCGTTTTATAGGCTTCACCTTTGAAATGCCCAAACGAATCTATAAATATTGATAAGTAATGAATTATGTGCTCGCGGCTCCTTGTCCTAGTTAACTTATGTACGATGATAACGGACTGTCGTCTTAACTTGAACATTTAATGTATGTACAATGTAGCCCTCTAGCCCTCGGCATGGACATTTTTAACTGCACAAGTAACTATTATGCTGTGTGACATAGGTGGTCCTTATTCCCGCACCTATCTGACTGAGGTATACATAGATTGAAAAAGCACAGGATAGAACAGGAAAAGTCCAAACAGATTGTTGCTTTCGACAACAAACTTTAATATGATATACATTGTGTAATGGCGTTTTGTGTTGAAAGTAAAAGTTTTAAAGGAAAAGTTTATTTTACTCTTTTTATGACATTTAATAAAAAGCTTCCTGTGAAAAAGTGATTTTTCCTTTTAAATTATTTTAAAATTATATTAACAATCTGAGTTCATGTCGCTAACGACGTAATCTTAATTGTCCGCCATGTTAAAATAAAAATATATATTGATGTTACTAAAACTGTATCGAAGAAAATAGACCCTAGTGTTGGAGCTGGGCCGGTCAAAAGGACCGGATCTTACAACACTAGTTAGTGACAATTCGACTGGTGAATCGTATGCGTATTATTGAATAACGGTAGTTGTAAAGCTTCTACCGGTTAAACTGTGTACCTTAGGAGTGGCGCTCTTCTTCTTGATGTCGGGCGTGGCCTCGTCCTCTGTCTTGACTTCTTTCTCGTCCGAGCTGTCCTCGTTCATGACATCCTTGAGCTTGTCGAAGTCGGCCTCCGTGTTGCGTGCATGGTCGTCCAGATCTCCGAATTTCTAGAACGATCGCAAACTGTTTCATTTGCATGTAATAACGAGAGAAAAGATAATGGCCTTCTTTATATTTTAATGTTGTTTTCAGCGGTTGAAATTCAGATATCTACATAGGGAGATTTGTTTATAACTGTACGTGGGGCGCGTTGCTACCCATATTAAACAAAACAAATTTCAAGAAAAGTCCGCATATATACGAACACATTAGTTTTGATTCTGTTTATTGAAGTGCTGTCGGATAAAACCACGGGTAAATATCGTCCGCTCGATCAGCAAAATGTCAACGTTTTCGATTTTATCTCATCAGCCTCATGTCCGATTGATATAATTTTCTCTTTTTCAGAGAACTCCAAACTAAGTTGCACTATCTCCTACCATTTCAGAATTCATCAAGGACAAATAAACAGACAAACATTGATTTAGATCAATCTGTTTCCATTACCCACCACGTTTATTACATTTTAATTTTTTTACATTAAATAAGCTAATGCTTGGGGTCGACACCACCTACTCAAGGCTCGAGTCCAAAACGTATAATAACATAGTAAAATCTTATTCACACTCCCCTTAAAGACTTTTACATTGCAAGTGGCCGGAAAACCGAGGCACACAAGTGTATTGTGAAAATACCTACATTAATAAATATTTGGTCGTTTTAGGGCAGCCGAGGATACTGACTCCCAATCTCTTGTTGACAGACGAGGGTGGTAGGGTTTCGTGTTAAGATCAATATCAATATTACTAAAGTGAATATTATTGCGGGTATTATTATCCCTCCGTAAAGGCCACCGCTATACCACCTCGCTCGAGTCAGCCGCCGAATGATTCGTCGTGATCCTGTTGGGAGCTTGAGAGGCAATACTTTCTTTTATTTCAGTTTTCTTTTCATGTCCTATATCGCAACCGCACGGTGCTCTCGGTGTTACTGATGTCCATGGGCGGCGGTAACCCCTTACCATCGTAATTATGGTTCGTCTGGTCGTCTGCTGGCTAGTTACAAAGAAAATGAATTTAAACTTGATAAATGAGGAGCTTGATACCTTGCGGTCGGTGTTAATATGACTCACCTCCGGGTTCTCAATGTACTCCTCGATCTGGCTGACGGCTTCCTTGAAGGCGACGGTCTTGCAGGACTTGATCAGCTGCTCCTTGTGCTCCTGGTACGGCTTGATATTGTGCTCCTCGATCCAAGCACTGTTGACAACGAATATTCACTTTAGGGATATGACAATGGAAGTAGTATGAAATAACGTTTCGTTGTAAAGAAGTAAGGGAATTTAATTTAATTATCAGTGTCGAAGAAGTCTACGTACTTCAGTAGCGATTTTTATATAAAGAAATAATAAATACTTCCGTAGATACCAACTAAATTAGCGACTTTTTAATGTGGTAGGACTGCGGTGTGCGATCTCCATTTATGTTTTTAATGTTATTATTTTATATTAATAGTTTTTTAATGTTTTGTAATTGACCTACTTTTTTTAAGTTTCACGTAACTTGCACTAATGGAGTTACAGTTGCAATCTTTATTTACAACGGTGGTATAGGTCGGTCACCAACTAGTGATCACGATGGTATGAACGTGACTCGACCGCTATCTCGACTTAGCGGTTGCCGTGTCCATTCTATGCCCCCAGACTCAAAATTCCGATATTTAAATAGACGTTAGATATTTTAATAGGATCGATGAGTATCAGTGACATCAAATAAATTAAGTTTTTAAAAACAAGCTAACAAACTAAGTCTCGCGGCAAGCTTATATGTCATATACATTTTGTAATGACGTTATAAGTTAATAGTGAAAGTTAAAAAGGAGAAGGTTTATTTTATTCTTTCTAGGGTATTTTAAGAAAAGCTTCCTTAAAGTTTTTCACTTTTTAGTTATCGCTTGAAAGATTACAGCAAAAAAGTTGTATTCGCATACCTACTCTCAGCAAGTCCTTTCATTTAATACTATTAATACCCATATTCAGAACATTAAAAATAGAATAATAAGAAATGTAATAGAACATTAGAATAACGCCATATAGCGTGTCATTGTTATCCAAACTTATATCCGTCCACTTTCAAATCTAGTACTCTCCTCGTAATGTGACTTTCATCCCTCCGCATTACATGCCCGTACTACGCCAGTCGGCTTCCTCTCATCTTTTCCACCACTGGTTCTACTTTCAAACTTCCTCTGATATACTCATTTCGTATCTTGTCCATCCTTGTAACCCCGTACATCCATCTCAACATTCGCATTTCATTTACATGTATTTTTCTTTCATCCTTCTCTTTCACAGCCCAACATTCAGATCTATACAAGACGACAGGTCGGATGATGGTTTTGTATATTTTACCCTAAAAAAAAATCCAAAATTCATTATTTCACTAAAAAACTTTATTTAAACTTGAGAATCCCTTAGTTTGTATGGTACGGTTGTTTAGTATAAATTATAAGTTGATCTATTTATAAAACTTATACGTCAATTTAATGTCATCTGCACATCTTTTACATTTTTCCAAGTAAATAATCGCTTTAACAATAGACAAAAAAAAGCCGTCTCCAATAAAATACGCTATATTAAATATCCAATAGGTACCTTCAGTAAAAAGTTATTAAGAAACACTCATAAAAAATACAGACGAATTGAGAACCTTCTCCTTTTTGGAGTTGGTTAGTAAAAGTATGCAGGAACTTCCGCACGTGCAGCACGGAATAAGAAATGGAATGAAAATTGGCGATTTTGTTGTGTACGTGTGGACAATCTAATCGAAAGCCAATTCAAACACGAATCTAATTAGCAGTCAAAATTGTATCGTATTACCTATGAAGTATTCCAAACGCTTCAAATTTCCCATTGGCTTGAAAACTTCAGAATAAAAATGAATTAAACTTGTAACTAATATTAATTCTGTAATAAATTCTCATCAAACTATGAACTACTGCTCGAATTTTGCGAAAAAAACTATACGGAATATGATATTTTTGTATATAGTTTTAAGAATCTTATTGTTATTGGAATTATTATTGTAATTGTTTTACCAGGTTACATGGCATGGCAAAGGTAATGAGGACAAACGAGGTCGATCGGTTGGTGATGGAGTTCTTGCCCACTCCTGGCTCTATGTAGCTGGTAAACCAGTAATATGTACTCGAGTTATGGAATTAGCAGCCTTAGTGTCTTCTATCAATCCTACACTAACACCTACAATTGATGTTCACGAAGTTGCACAAATGCAGCATAAATTATTATGGCTCTTGTATGATAATGGTAAATATTGTTGTAATACTTTAAAGTTCTGGTCATTAATGACCTCATGTGATTCACAAAGTGACTTTGTTGTGACAGATAATTTATTGATTTTGAGTCATCTTTGAATATAATTTTTAATAGAGTGTCTCTGAGCCAACCACAGTATGGAATATTGTTGTGCGAAAGCAGCAGTTTTTTAGGCACTCAATGAATTTTTAATTCTTGTCAATACTGAGCTTAAATAATTTACTATTGTTATAATTATCTCTTTACAGGTCATTTAGATTCATATCCTATGGCATTGGGTAATCTTGGAGACTTAGATGAATATATGAAATTATCAAATTTCTCAGAAGATGCTGATCAGGCTTCATCTAAAGATGAATATGTGAACCCAAATATTGCTAAGAGACCAGACGCTGCCGGTCTTTATGCCCAGGCGATACGATCGTCTCGAACATTCTATGAAGACCGACATGTGTATCCATACACCTTTCAAGGGGGATATTATCATCGTCAAAAAATGTATAAAGAGGCTTTTCATGCTTGGGCATGTGCTGGCGATGTTATACGGCAGTTTGTATTACTTGTTTTTTAAGTAGTATGTATATTTAATCATATTGTGTCAGTCAATTAACTAAAGCTGGCACGTTCACAGTATCTATTCATAACAATGCAGTTTTATACAATGTTTTAAGTGAATTTCATATGATTAGGAATAATAATTTAAATTAATAGATCAAAGTAATATTAATTATGTATTTGCACCTATTACGTTTATGTTACAGAAATTTTATTTGTCAGAGAAATTACACTACTGAAATTGAATACTCCTATTTGGTTCGAGTTCAATATACTTTTGAAAAATAGTAAAATATTTTAGTTTTTCCACATACATGTATATTATTTTAAATCATTTTTATATTTTGTCAGCTGACTTTTACTAACGGTTTTAACTAAACGTACGTTGTGTAGTAGTCTACAAAACGGGAATACTTTTCGGTCACTTCCGTAAAGTTAGCCGCGTGCAAATGACACGAATAGGTTTTTCGTGATGAGTATGCACTGTGGCATTACCCTTTCCGACTTATTCACATATGCTATATGTATGCAACATCTGAATGTGTATGTGCCAACTTTTGTTAATCGAACTTTACATGGCCTATTTTTATTATAAATTAGTAAACTCATATAGCTTACCTACTGGTAACCCTATAATTTAATTTAAATTAGTAAATTTCCATTGACCTTAAAATGTAATATTTTAAAACTGTTTAAATTTTTTTGTCCTTCAGTTACAATTACTCTCGTGATGATGAAGAAATTTATAAAGAGTTTTCAGAAATTGCAAATGAATTAATACCGCAACTCATGAAAGCAGAGAGCTCTGGGCATTCTGCTAGATCTATATTGAAGGATCCAGAGTGTTTTGCGTCACTACTCAGGTAATCAATGTCGTTACCATGTAACTTACTAAGCAAACATAACTTACAACAGTAAGAACGATAAATGCAATATTTATCGATGTACTCGATTTTAAAGTTAGAATTTGTCTAGAATTCTTGTCTTTTTATTGAATTCATTAAAACGCCCCAAACTAATAACGATGAACTAAATAATTTTGTAAGACAAAATATGTTAAGCAAAGTTGCACTAATGTAAAAAAACGAATTCATCAGGTTAAATGTTGTTGTTTCGGCCAGTTTTAATTTTATATTACTATACATCTCCTTACATAATAATGCTGGTCAGTTGACTTATGAGTGGTGGGCTAGTTTAAAATATCATGTGGTATGTGTATCGATAAAGTTTTTTATTTATAATCTCAAATAACAATATCTGTCACGCTCATGCATATCGGGTACAAAAGAGACAGATCAGTTTTACTATTTACATTGCCCCCAATAAATTAATCTATAAAATGGACTAGTCAAGCCTCTAAATTCAAATCAGTTGACAGGTATATATATATTAATATTTTATTTTTTTATATTTATTATTCTTTGTCGCTGGATCTTTCATTAAGCTTAAGAATCTACAAGTAATTTAGAATCTTTCATTTGTTCAAGAAGTTGGGACTCTGCACTTGCACCGAAATCGAACTGTTCGTTTGTAATTCAAATGCCTATTTAGATTGTTGTATATTTATATCCAAAAGTTGTAAATTTGCCTGAAAGAAAAAAATGTTCCCCAGGTTTTATGATGGAATCTGCAAATGGGAAGAAGGCAGTCAAACTCCTATACTGCATATAGGTTGGGCTAAGCCTCTCGTAAGCACCATATCAAAATTTGATGCTGATGTTCGGGCACAAGTTTTCATTGTTTGTAGTCCGGATGGAGTAAAGGAAGAAGAATTAAAAAACGCCGAGTCCACAGCAGAGTGTGACAAGAATGGAGGCAACAGTGAACGGTGGAATAACAATAGCGAAAACACAGAGATGACTGTTAGAGAACAACTAACAGCCGCGGTCAATAGTAGACCCCGAGTTTCGTTATACAGTCACAAAATGGTTGCACTTAAACCCTTGCTTTTAGCTGAGAGATTAAACACGCATGCTTTGCAACTACAGTTGACAGCTCAGAGCCAACTGCAACGGCCGCCGGGCCCAACTAAGAGACGCGATGAAGACGAACAAACTCCACCCGGACCTACGGCACGCGCTAAGCGTGCTCGTAGGGAGCGTTAAACTACAGTATTAGAAATATCTTGAACCCCCACCGTTCTTACCTCCAAGGTTTTTGAGTTTAACGTTACAAAGATCTGTGAGATATATGGCTAATGTAAAACAAATGCATTTCAAATAGTTTTTATTAATTTGAGTAAGAATTTAGTGATTTACTAAAGTGCAATGTGCATTCCATTTATTGTCTTAACATGAACAAATAATTCAATCTTTAGGATTAGATACTGTCTAACAGTATGCAATTGTAAATATTTCAATTTCCGTTACTGACTTGGAGTCACACGAATATTAGCACTGCGACGGACGTTGTGTGACAATTTGGTGGGACTTCGAGTCAGCAACAAATATTTCAACGTTATAGTACCTATTGTACAAAATCGATTACTTCCTTTAAGGATTGTTCAGTTATTATAGTTAAATTACTCTACGTAAACTTATCTAATGTATAAATGAGATGTTTGTTTATTTTAAAATAAAATCTTCAGTTCCGTTGGGTATTTACTAATGACTGAAAAAAATATATTTTTAGACTTGTCGTAGGCATTGCCGCGGTAATAGTATTATTCTCTACCGTCGGGTTTTTAGTAATAAAATTTTAAAGTCACGTCAAAATCAAATTTTCTTCTTAGATTCGCAGTATTGGGCATCATATTTTATATGTATTGAGTAATGCCAAAATCAATGAAATGTGAATTGGTCCAGTATGAGAGTAAAAAGTTAAAGTTACGATTATCTTGTTTTAAGGTATAATGTGTTTTAAAGAATGCTAGAGTCTACTTGAGTACATTTGCAGTAGGTACATCAGAACTTTGCGACGTCACCGAAGGATGAGCAGCTACTTCACCCTTATTTATGGCGCATCGTCGTTGAGATCCTGAAGTACTGTGTGCAATATGGGTTCTGAGAAAATAATAGAATCTATTTGTTGACACTGTTATAATAAAATTTTGTACATAACACTTGAAAATTAAGAAAGTGATAACGGACTGAAAACGTAGAACATATCCGAGAAATGGCGCGAACCGCGGGAGTCGTAGATCGTAAACTATTTTAATATTCGATCACTCGCGCCACTTCATGCCTAGCGGCAAAAACGAGCAACTTCTGGGTTGCCCGCTCTTGTAATTTATACTACGAATAATTCGTATACGTGTACTGGCGCTATCAAAATTAATTCTACGGAGTCTGCTCTTGTAATGACTACATTGAAGAAGTTTGAAATTGTAGTTTTCTTTTGGTTAAATTATTGCCCTTTCTAAACTATTTACCAAGCATGGAATTATTGTTCAATTTTGTTGAAAAATGTAGAGCTTTTTGTTTATTGTTAATAAATATTTCGGTTATTGTCATAGTTGAGGTTTATTTGAACTCGTTACTGTATTAAAAAAAAAACAGCCACCAGCAATCACATCACATCAGATTGCAGGTCACGCTTCTCGGTCGCAACGCTTTGGTGAGGCGTCGCCAGGTAACACGATGTCTGGTAATTTGATGTCTGTTTAGAAAAAAAAACATTTTATACCAAATTTATCATATGGTCGGAGGTTAAAATTATTTATTAAAAAGAACGTATCGTTTATGTGATATACAGGGTGGAATTTTTCAACGCCACCTGGAGGGAAAGTACTGTACATACTGGAAATGGCCAATTTTACTCAAAGGAAACATTCCTTTATTTTTAAAAAGAAACTACTGCATTCACAGATTTTCGAAACGCGTAAAGTTCGAAAAAATAACACTGCATTTTTACGGCATCGATCGATAGGGTCAATCATAAGGATCACATCTCTCTAACAAACGTGCTAAATTAAACACAAGGAAAAACATGAATTCTAAACTGTATAATGAAGGAAACAAACAAATATAATCTGCGTAGAATTTATTGTCTTGTCTGTGTTTGATTAGTTGATTTGACGTTTGCTGACGTAACATTTGAAAAGTCTTACTTTCTTTTTAATCATTAAACCATTTACACTTACGAAGTTTTGAAGTGTTTGAATTTTGTTGAGCGTGTTATAGCAGTAACAAAATGTTAATTTATTTACAGGAGCTCAATATACAATTGATTGAAGATTTCAAAGTATACTTATAGTGATGTGATATGTTTCATTTTAATGTAGACTTGGCGATTAACTGTTTAAAGTCTATCAGTGTTAATACCCAATGCGTCACTTGGTAAGTTATGGTTGTAAAAAAATGGTACATTGCAAACAAAGAGTATCGTATTTTGTCGTTTCACTTTGTTTTTACTCTAAAATTTATATTATTTCTCTCATAAAATATGTTTATTGAATATATTCTGTCTATATTATTTTTTAAATTGCAAACTTTTTCATTTGTGTATTGTTTCAGTGATAAATTAGTTGGCCTATGTGTGAGATTTCCATGTGGTCATTCGGTTTGTGAGGGTTGTGCACAGAGAATAGGGGAATGTTTGTTATGTAGTTCTTCCCCTGCATCATACCTTATAGACAAACCTCAAACTGTTCGGCTCAATAACACTGCCGCTCTATTGACTGCATTTCAAGATACATTTAAAATAGATGGTATATTTTTTCAAGAATATTATACTTAATTGTTTTATAATTAATAATAACAACATTTATTTCCATTGTTTGCAGTGTACAAAAGGCAGCGAATTTCAGACCATTTAAAAACAGAAAAATTGATCTTTCCAAAATGCATACAAGCTCCTCACAAATACAGTAATAAGAGGAAAAGTTTTAACAGTTCATTCAAAAATAAGGAAAATATCAGTCCAAATTTTTTTTCTGGTGAAAAAACTCAAAGCTCAAATATAGTAATAATGAAAAAATCTGCACAATATGTACAAAATTGGCTTAATCAACATGAGAGTACGCCTCAAAACCTTCCTCGTAGACCATTTCGGGATATAAATACTCAATCATTAGTCGAAAAATCTAAGCGAGATGTGTTAAAACATAAAAATGTGATTGCTCAAACAAATGTAAAAAAATCAATGTCTAGAGTAAAATCACATCTCAAGACAATCCGGAAATCACCATCACTATTAAATAATACAGTTAGCACCAATTTGGAGACAAAAAGCCTATCAAGGCATTTAAAAATCAAAGAAGACAACTTTGATTACCAGGTTGATTGTAGAAATGACAAAAATGAAAGTGGAATAGTCTTGGATGACGAACCTATTGTAATAGAAGAGGATATAGATGCCAGTATCATTGATAAAGATGAGCAAGCTTGGTTAGCTGTTCTTAAAGCTGCTGAAAGAGATGAATGTGAAGATAAAGAAAGAGAAAAAAATAATTTACATGATGGAAGACATGATCTTCTTAATATGGATGGGATGGCTAATTCTACGTTAATTGAAAAGAGACAGTCAAAAATTCCAAAAAATGTGTTATTTTTAAAAAAAAGTACTCTTCTTGAAACATGCAAGCTGTGTAATAATTATTTTAAGACTAAGAGTAATTGCAGTTCCAAAGTTAATAGAACTAATGATGTCTCTATTGTTATCAACAACTCCTCATTTATTACTACAATTAAATTTACAAACTGTGAAGATAAAAAATGTATCATTGACCAAACTTCCATGGCAGTACAAACTGATGAAAACACAATGGTACTTACAAATAAAATGACTAATGTTGTTGGAAATGTTAGTCCACAAAAAAGAAAAAGTATATTAGAGCCTGAAGATGTGCAAAAAAAAATGTTGAAACCCAATGATATTTCCCAGAGTTTAGATGTATTTACTACTGAAAAGGACCTAAAACAAGATTTATCTGATGATATTTTGAAGCGGCATAAAGGTTTAGTAATAGAAGATTCTGATACAGATAGTAATATGAGCTGTGATAATACTCATGAAGTAACTGTGGATGTTCATAGATCCAATGTTCCTGAGTTAGTTTTTGCCACATAACTTTAGTTAACATTTTTATTTTTAATATATGTATTTAATTTATTAACTTTAGTTAATTTTAACATGTTCACAGTGATTTTGGGATACTAAGAACATTATCGAAAGTGGAATATGAACATAAAACAAACCGACAAAGAAGAGGCCCTACACCCAATAGTTCTAATTCTTCAGACAAAGAAAATTTTGATCCCAATAGAAAGAAAAAAATGAAGTTAGAAAAAAAACGCAAGCATAAAAAATAAATCATTGAAAATGAGATATTTTAGTTATTAATTAAATGAATGTTATGAAAAAAGTTATTATATTTTACTTATAATACCTATATCTTATCCTACAAAAATATGTGTAACTGGGTACTGATTTAGTAATCTAATAAGACAGAAGAAAAAAATATTGGAACATAAGCAAAAGAAAAAATAGTAATTGAAATAAAATACGAATAATTAAATGATCTACCATAGCTGAGGTAGTCAAGTTCAGTGCCAAACTTGATTATAAACCATCAACAAAATATTGGTATATTCTTTTAATCCCTAGCATGGACAACACAAATATCCTACCTAAAAACATTACGACCCCAGACGTACAATCTGTCAAACAAATGTTTATACTCCAGCCGGGAATCGAATCCTTAGGTTTGCAGACAGACACTCATAACCAACTAGGCTAGTCTTTGTTATTTACATGTATGTCTAGATAATTCGAGTTCTCCTACAGAACAAAACTAGGTAAAAAAACTCCCAACAATTTAAAAAAATAAAATATAGTCATAAGTTCACAAAGACCTATGGGATCGACGGCTTAATGTTTCCTCCGAAGCAAAAACCCTTCATGAAATTTTTGTCACTAGCGATCGCCCATTCACCTAACCACCGCAGTAGCTTAATTTGCTTAATCTATTAGCAACGACGCGAGCCGCCAGGCTATGAGCGCTTTGTAATGCCGATACATAATATATTATAGTTGAAACTGCGAATTTGCGTTTCAATGAATAAATAAATACATTAACTTTGCACTCGAAAGTTGCGAAGTAATCCGATTGCATAATTATTTTAAACTAATGTAGGTAAGATGCCATATCTGGGCAGGATGTAGAGGTACATTTATTTGTTTTAAGTCCATATATAAAAATGAAAGAAAATACGGAATAGAAAATGTTTGTATTTGGTACATTAGTATTCGAAATTTAGGGGTTTAAGTAGGTATAAGGCGAACGAAACCACGGTACGAAGAGTCCTAGACTGGAAGCCGACCAGGAAGGAGCAAGAAGAAGAATTTAAGAAGGTGAAAGTGAAGTGAACAGTCGTGAGTTCAGTTAGTGTGCAGTAGGTACTTTGGCCCTTTGGGTGATACAGTGTTGTCCTACCGTTGTAAATAATCACCCTCGTCCTTCTCCTATCCCCAACCCACATTTGTGACAATATGTAGGCACCAGAAATGTTGATTGACAAACGAGTCATCTGATGTCGAGTGATCCCGATGGCCTATGAACATCAATACCTAACACTAAAGGTTTTACTGATGCGTTACCTGCTAAGAAGGAAGAGAGATTAAAATAAGCACAGCTACAAACCCGGCCAGCGGCTTATGTGCTGGCTAATGTATTAGTAGTAGCTAGCTAGCTAATGTAATAGTAGTATTTCGGGCTACCACAAGAATACCAGATGCAATGTCACCTAAGTACATCTTCGTTTCGTTCTTCAGAAATAAGATTCCTATGAAGTCTAACCGTGTAGACAGACAAACTTAATACTTAGTTTAGAATTGTTGTAGATAGTAGGAATGGCATTGAGGTATAAGAGATTGTGGCGTTTATTATTTCTGAACGCCTCCTAATATTTGTATCACTTATCTGTGGTAGAATATATTTTTGGAGGCAAATGTCAATCTTTGACAACGTACTCACTTCTTTTGTCATTCTGATGTGAACGCTGTAATTTTGGCTCGTGTGTTAAAAAGTAAATAAATAACCTTTGGAAGAACCCTCA
>DWJN01000428.1:0-24366 GCA_018248895.1 Carystus phorcus
ATAAAGAGAACCAATAAATGTGATTTTCTACCTATTTGCGGAGGTTTCTTCTTCACCATCAGTACCCACGATTACAAAATATATTTCTTCCAACAGTGGCGAGTACGAAAATCATACTCTTGAGAAATGCCGTGCTTGGGAAGCCAAAACGTACATTTTGGCTATTAGTACTGAAGGTGGTTCCCTGTGTAGAAGGTAGTTATGGCCAGAGGTTTTACTGGTGCATAAAGCTAACAGTAACCTTTAAATAGAAAAATAAAGTTTCCCGGGAAAGCTACGTCCGAGGAACTATAAGAAGGAGACCAATAGTAAGATTGTTTGAGAGGACGGAATTACGACCACTATAGCCCAGATAAAATACGTCAGATAATTGTGTTCCTTGACTAAAAATTAAAAAAAACTTCAAAAATTGCTTAAACGTATAACATTAAATAACCTAGCACTTACCTGTAACGTTTAACAAGTATTCATTGGCCCACAAGTAGCTATGTTGCCAAATTACTTCAGAAGTTGCCGCAGTTAAATTACCTAATTGATTTGTTTTGCCAGCTGGTGCGATGGTGATACTTTTCATATATCAAACAAGGTTACATGCTAAAAATAATAAATATCTTCTCAACGTTATGCTCGACTAGAGAGGTACCTCCTAGTGCCTACTCTAGGTACTAGTAATGGTATTTCTGTCTTGAAGCATCGTTGTTTACGAGTGCCGATTGGATACGTTAAATTGTGAATGCCGTACATACAGGGTCGGACATAAGATAGTTCAGTCCTAAAGAAAAGTGTCTGTGACTGATATCAAATGACCATGGAGTAAGTAGTTAAAAGTTGTGAGGTCGAATTCTATGTCGTTTTTACAATTGGACCCTGTTAAGCAAAAAGATCAGTCAACATATTATATGAAATCGAGTTACATACGTAATCTACTAATCAAGTTTTTCAGGAATTACAGAAATGCTACCAATGAAAATGCAATGCTATTATATTACTTTAAAAAATTGTACATGTTATGTCTCATGACACCGCCGATTTTCATAAAGGTAGATTTACTGAAAATTACAAAAATGCTGATGGATCTTTTCTGCTTAACAGGGTCCAATTGTTCTATTAAAAACAACCGTATGTACTTGGTTGCATAACATAGAATATGAAAAATATGAAATTGTTAAAAGTATTTTGTCTCCTTAACCCCAGACTTAAGTAAAAAATGGTGGTAGTTGTGTTATACAGATAAATTTGTGATATAAACGGCTCATCATAATTAGTATTGCTTCTTTCCATCTGAATAGTATAATCAGTGAGAGCACGCGTCTCGTGTTTTCGAGTGACGCCATATTTTAAAAGAAATAGTGAGCAATAAAGAAAACATAATATGGCGTGACCTCGCACGGCGCGGCGGCGGGCGGGACGGCATTAATCTCTCGTTCTTGTATTTCTACCGCCATATACGGCGTGCGCGTGCGCGTTCGTTCTGCTCTAAGGGCATTGCCATAGTCCAATGGCGAAAAAATTAAAAGTATTTTTTATACGATGCCAGCATCACAAGGAATGCGGAGAATCTATCTGGTCTTAAACGGGCTAGACTGTATCCGCAATATACATACACATAGGCAAAATGATAAGAAAGCACCAAATGCAAGAATGCATTTTAATACCCCACATGGATGTAAAGGTATTGGCGTTGAGCTCTATTTACTGAGGAACTCGCCAAGCCTAGTAATTAACACTTCACTTAAATGTAGAAGACAGTACTGCCTTTCACACATTGTGTAAAATTCAGCGGTGATATGTATTAACATAATCTGATTTGTTGGAGAACCAGGTAACAAGTAGGTTCATCTTCTTTCTCACCAGTAACGTAGCGTCGATCCGTGACGCCCCTCGCGTTATACAATTCTTATAATGTGGTTTTACTCTTTTTTTATAATAATTATTACTTTCTTTATTCTTTACATCACTTGTTATTTCGCGGGTTCTGATAATTTCCTCCTAGTGTTCAAAAAGAAACGCAATGTTACAATTGCACAATGTAAACAATTGCCTATTAGCTAGCTCATTAGTATTAAAACAACACAAGAGATTTTATTTGTTTATTTACAAAGACTTAATGCAATACCTGCGATTTAATCGTTAAAGGAATGGATAGCCTTATTTATAGTCAAATGAGGATTCATCATACCAGTGAATAGTAATACTTCGTGAAGTAGGTTTAGGTACCAAGCGAGAAAAAAGTGTAACGGATTTATTACTTTGATGTGTCCAATTCAGTTAATGGACAATTTCAGTAAATTGCGAACTAAAAGTACTACTTACATTAGAGTGCATAAGATCATTGGCTCAATCACAAGATTCGATTGTTGATATCTGTCAGCTTAAAGATGTGGAATGTGGCCGTAATTCCCTGTTAAACCGTGAGTAAAAAATCTAGATGGTTATATCAAGGAAAGCAAGAAGCAAACACGTTTAGATTTCAGCGTATCTAATGGGTATTTTACAGTTTTTCTAATAGATATTTGTTCACCTGTTCGACATGTGGTAAAGGAACAATCTTATAGAGGTAGACGTAATACGTATTTATTATACGAGTACAAATACACGATCGGTTTATAAGCATCATCAAATACATCGATTTTCAACGTCGAATTATTACACTTTGTTTGAAATGGATAATGAACATTTCTTATGAAGTTAAAAATTTCATGCCATTTATGACGACTCTTATCATAAGTCATAACTACGTGGGATTGCCTTAGCGACCGTCACGACACCTAAGTCCTATTTTTTATTAAGGTAGGGTTAGCACAGTTATAGCTTATCGAGGTAGGCTATGGAAATCTTGACTTTTCATGAAAACTAATAACTTTTTAAGAGTGAAATTGTGAGACTATTTTACATAAAATTTGGTGGACAAAAAGTCTTAGGTAGGTGCAATAGCGCAACTACGAGACTACCAAAAACGCTAAAAACTAAAGATCCATTATATTCTAAAGTTACGAACCTACCTAGATACCGACAATAGGCACAATGCACATATTGCACTTATAAACAGATTTAATAAAATACAGATCTGTTGTATAAATAACATACTTTAAAAAGCAGCGATTAAAATATAACAAATATGGTTTCATATTGAATAACTTTATTTAGATAACGGATGATTACGTAAAGATTTTAATACTTTTTTTTTGCATTGTCCTGTAACTATTTACGCATTTATTTACACTTGTTTAATACTTATATAATAATAACTTTACTGTCAGAATGCTAGATTGTATAGATGAATGCTAGACTGCACCGGGCAGGTTGGCATCAAAACAACCAACAAGTCAATCCATTCGCATTTGTAAAGCTTTACATACAATACAAATCAATTTCTATTGAAGACATAAACACTACTTTCCAGGGTTATTGTACCTCCGTTTACACAGCTTTGAAGATGATAGCTATACCTACAAATATTTCAACCAAGACGTCTATATGATCTATGTTGGGAGTTACCTAGTGTTTCATTTCTAAAAAGGATTACACTGCAGGTTACATTAGAACTTTCAATATCACTTTTTTTTATGGATGTAGTATTTTATCATCTGTTTTCAGCTATATCTCACCTATAATCAATATTGACAATCAAATTCAATCAATCAATATTGTTCATGATATAGAAATATTAAGGGATAAAAGAAATATGTATCGGGTCAGACGTTGAACAGTTGACGTCATTTCAGCTTCCTTCCGCTTTTTGCGCTGTCAGAGACGCGGCCACGCATTCTTAAGCGAATCTGGCGTCTAGAATTACGTACTTTTTATAATCATTGTTAGTGGGTCCTTGAGAAGAAATAGACATAAACACCGACGTCTAGAATGCGTACCAATGTTATAAGTATTATAAATTTTTTATTCATGTAAATAAATCGTACGAAACTGTTACATCTTTACCTTTTGTATTAAAAGTCCAAAAGAGAATGCACAATTTTTGTGCATTCTATCATTAAAGTATGATAATTATCCATCAAAAAAATTACTGGTTCTATAAATTTAATAGCAAGCGCACTACTCTATGTACCTAGAGCTTAAGCTCGTTTAAATATTGCTATGAGAAAAAAATGTTATGAATAATAAAACAATTTTAATTTTACTAAAATGAAGGTACCTACGTAGCTCCAAATCCAGATCTGGCAAAATGCCAAGATTTATAAATACTGAAAGACTAACGGCATGCGACCTTGTGAATGTCGTAGGAAATTATGAAATACCAGGAATCCACATACTTCAAGAGATACTACTGCCTATGGGTTGATTATTTCCTATTCATTTGTCCTTTAGCTTCAGATAAGGCCTTCCCAATCGTTTCTATTTCTTTATATTAAATCAACGTGGTCGCATACGTTTGTGGGGTAAATGATAATACTTTATTATCGGGTATTTCCGTAACACCAAGTGTCATATTGACGCGGACAAAATTGTACAGGAGCTTACACGGATCTTCAATACTGATATCTCTTAATTATGAATAAAACTCGGGATTCCTTACTGTTCAAAGGCAGACCTACTCCTAACGGTTCGTAAACTATCTATGGTTACCGTAATCATTACAATTGTCATGTTTGTTACGACAGGTGAACGGCGGCAGCGCAGCAGAGCGCGCGGGGCTGCAGGCCGGGGACGCTCTCATCCGCGTCAACAACACCGATGTGTACACACTTCGACACCAGGAGGCGCAGGACACGATCCGAGCTGCAGGGGCTGCCCTCGAGCTCACCGTTCAACGGTAACTTCATACATATAAACCATATAATGCAATGCTTCAAGTATTTTTTTTTATTTACATGCATATATCCAACGAGCTTGTAAAAAGTATGCTTCCAATACACATAAATTATTCGTAAATTAACCAGTCATTATAAATATAGTACATAATATGCTTAACATATTGCCCGGCCTATTTAGACAGCGTTCGTTTAGAAACGTGCTTATCTCTAGTATGTAGGTATGTATCTGTAATTTATACTCTTACGTACGTACAGCATTCGTTGATAAAATTTGTTATGAATACATATGTATATGGCCTACGCTGACGCGGTAACAATGTTTAGTAACTGTTATAGGGATGCCATACCGGGATTCATATTACAGATCTATCTCGGTACCTGCCTATTTGTCAATTTAGAGCGCTGAATATTAAGTATATAGTTTTGTATCTTGCTATTATCTATACTAATAATATAAAGCTGAAGAGTTTGTTTGATTGATTGTTTGAACGCGCTAATCACAGGATCTACTGGACCGATTTGAAAAATTCTTTTAGTGTAAGCTAAGATAAATAGCAGAGGGGAAGCAATAAAAAATTTGCGAAAACGGCAAAATATAGAGCTTTTCTTGCGTGCGCTAAGTAAACGGTGAAAGTTACTAAAAATCATGTATTACTAAATTGTTCCCCTCTAATAATTCTGAAAAAAAGTCCACGCCAGCATATGTCTAGCTTTTAAGGTTAACCCACTATAACTATTTTTATGTTAAAAATTTACCGAAGCGAAGCGATGGCGGTCGCTAGTCGGTTATAAACTCGATGAAATCATGTGTCCTAATGTAACTCAATGCTCAAATTAGGTCTAGAAATAAATAAATTATATTTATTTAGGTTAAAATAAGTCAACATAATATGTTAATCAGTCTTTATTTAAGGGTAAAAAGCCCGCAAGTTGTAACGATATACCAAACGTAGCGCCGCAGTAATAAATTGTCATGCAAATTGTGCGCTGTTGGATTTATGTCACTTGAATGCAACTCACACTTAACTTACATTTATGGAAGCCAGGTGGTAGTCGTTACGTAAATTATTTGCGTAATGGAAAACTTCGTCAAAAGCACATTGTTTTCTTGGAACCAGTTTTTGAATCCAGAACCGATATGTGCATCTTCCGACCGGTACGGCATGTCATCGGTCCTAGAAGTAGTATCCTGTTGACCTTTGAGCACATGCCATGGGCAGATGACATGCCAATTATAGGACTTACTTTTGTGTTCCTATTAAGGGCTAGTTTTAACATAACGTGTTGTTGAGAATAACCGGATGAGAACAGCTGGCACTTGAAATACTTTTGCTGTTGCTTGTTTTTACACCTGTCGTAATACATCTTATGCAATTTACGAGCATGAATTAACGCATGCCATTTATGATTAAGAACCGAAAATTAGTATTTTCGGCGTAATTTTATATTGCTGCTGGTTGCAACACTATTTTTATGCAACTGCAGCGTTTAAATAGCAGAATCTAAATTAATAACTGCGCATGCACATCAGTAGCACATGACATGTCATCGTTGTTAGTTATAAAAAGCCGGATTTGTCAATTTTATAAGCAAAGCAGAAATATTTCTTGATTGATTTTTTTTTGGTTATAATAACACCTTATGTACCGTTCATCAACCTCAATGTAGACTTAGTAAGTCAAAGGTATAATATCAACTTAAACCGCAAGGTAATATTTAGTTACTTAAAAGCTGAAATTCAACTTGTTAGAAAAACGTAATATTTCTAAATTATTTTTAATTTTATGTTTCTAGTGGTGGAGGTACGTGGAGGCCCTCGGTGACCCCAACGGGCAGCCTACCTCGGCCGGGCTCGCGGCCGCTGGGCGGCACTCCCACGCCAGTCACCACAACTTCGCTCAAAGCCACCCCGCAACCCACACGCGCCTTTGGCTCCGGGCACAATAATGTCGCCAAACCCTTTGGCTATGTAAGATCCCTGTTTTATTATTTATTATGGACATCTCAGAGGATAATTCGGTTATTCCCGATAATTATGAGGATTTTTTCTCATTATGTCAGCGTTTACAAATGGAGACGTAACAATCAGGAATAATCCGGATATTGTTCTATTTAACTTCAATTTCATAATACGGATCGTAGAAAAATGATTGGAAGAGCCAATAAACTGGACATATTATGCATTACAATGCCTTAATTATGTTGTCTATTTTTAGAACATTTTGTTTTATGTACAAATTAAACCATATCTTTGATACATAATACTTACGTATTTTGGATTGGATGGATTTGCGTTGTGTAAATAATAATCATGATAAAAGAATTGTTTGGTAGAAGAAATATTAGGTACTTAAATTTTTGTCTAAGATCCTATTATTTTTCGATACAGCTTTATTCCTAACAATCTGAATATATTAGCTATGCAGTAATTGTTTAAATATTAAAATTTTGTCATATTGCTACTAACTTTTCTACTTACATATGTATATCGCAAGGAATTTTGCAACATTGTTAAAGGAATATTATTGCACACTTCCAGATGAACGGCAGCGACTCCGTGAAAAGCATAGTGAACAAGCAGTACAACACGCCTGTCAATATGTATAGCGATAAGACCATTGCTGAAACACTGTCTGCTCAGACTGAAGTGCTTGCCGGTGGGGTGCTCGGGTAAGCACACTACACTTTAATCTCAATAAACTATGCCAGTTGTTGCATATGTTATTATCTTTGACCTCAGCACCTTGCCCCGTTGAAGAAACAATTGTCTATCAATTTTGTGTTGATATACCTATCTATTTCAGAACCCAACACATTTATCAAATTAGAATTTTGGTCCTATTAAATTAACAATACTTACTGACGTGTTTTGAATGTTCTACTGTAGTGTAGTAATGTATGTTCCCATAGTAATTCATATATTATTTTTATGTCCTGAATTTTCTCCATAAGAACAAATTTTTATCCAATGTGATGTTTTTCTCACCACGATTTGATTCTCCTACAACTTAGATGCAATAATTATATTTGATGGTTAGGTAAGTATTTCATCACAATTGTCTATTGTTTATTTGCTAACAGAGTGAATTTCAAGAAGAACGAGAAAACATATGACGCTGAAAAGAGTGCCGTCTTCAAGGTATTGCAAGAGGAGGAGAATGATCCGGAACCAGGTATACTTACTCGTCTACTCCTTAATTGTCTTTTAGTAGTCAATATTTCAACAAAAGTTGTGGGTGCTATTATAGTATCCACTACTGAGAAGCCATTTGTTCACCCCAACATCCCTCATTAAGTGTTCACATGTACATATTGGCATTCACAAGCCCGAAAGCGCAATTTTAAGCACTGTATAAATGCATACACTTAATTTATACTCTTGAACTGGGAAAAAATTGAGACGCTGAGAATTATGACCGTTAGGGATTTCTCCATATTTAAATTTGTAAATTGGAAATATGTATGATATAGTCGAGGAAAAGGGAACGACGACGCCGGTAACCGGGCTGCGGCACGTGCCCGCGCCCGTCTCGCGTCCGGACGCGCCCATCAACAACACGGGCGGCCTGCCTCCCGGACAGAACATTTGCGAGGAGTGCGAACGGCTCATTACGTAAGTCGGACGAATAGCGGGCCGACACGGTTGCAAACGATCTATTCATTCGGTTTAGACTATGCGCGAACACTATTAAACTTTTCGTTTTCAGCACGAGACCTAACCCATCACACCTACTGTTTCTTTATAGCACTGAGGACGTCAATGTGTTTTCTAATTTTGTTCTTATAGCAGTCTTTTTGTAAGTATGATTTTGAACGGTCTACCAATAAATGGTTATTAACTGTGATCCCTGTGACCCTGGTAAATATAACATGACCCCTTGTATAAAATTGTGATTCATTTGTAATTTAATGTAGTCATATAGTACTTTTATAATATCGACGTAATTATTTTTTAATTTTATTCGTAACACTTACCGATACTTAAAATAAATTGTATTAAAAAACCGAAATGACGATCCATTTACAATATATAGAATTATAGAACAATAATTGATTATCACTTTCGAATAGCACAATTTGAATACGGATAGATATATAAACCTACATCGGTAAGTAATTGTAAGTAACCGATATTGCGGGCCGGCAGAGCCGTCTCACTTTTATTCGCGCGCGAGCGTCGCCCGCGCCGGCACGCCGTGCAGCCTCCACCGCACGCACCGGTCACGCTCGCGCACCCCGCGCGTGGTGCCCCAGCAGGCGCTGGCCGCGCCGCGAGCGCCCTCGCGCGCCTCCACCGGCACGCAGACCCCCGCGCCCGAGCAGTTGGCGCCGGAACCGCCGCATCGCCCCAGCATCCCCGTTGGCTGCCACCGCGTTCTCCCCGACGGAACCATCGCGCTAGGCGCCCCCGCGCACCCTCAGCCGCAGCAGGACACTCTGCCCGTCCTCAACGACACGCCCTATTGCTCCGAGTGTAATCGCTACATTATGTAAGCGGCACGACCCGCCCGAATGTCTTGACGTGATTGCGACCGTGTCGACCTGTGTATTTAGTTCTATTAGATCGTAGTAGTGTCTTCTGTTTCGCGTTGCGGCTTCCTCGGTCTACGTACATATCGATGTAATTGTGTAAATATTTAAAATTTTGTAGTAGAGGATGCCGCAACCCTCGTGCACGTTTATCGCGTTAAGAAATGACTAGCGCGGTAATTGTGGTAACTCAGTCATCATTTCATCGATTAATTTGCTTCATCTGTATTGTACATATTATACGTCGTGTCTTTATGTAGTTGTATCAAAAATGTATGTATGTCGAGACGACGCAGATGCACTTTACTCAGCATGTATTCACATTGGTTACACGGTAGGTTTATAATGCGCACCGTAGAATTTTGCTTGAAAGCATACTGAACGTATCGCACGACTAAGTTGGTGAGCATGTTAAAATAAAACTAGATAGTTAACATACCATCATCCTATTTCCAAAGTTGTTATTCGTCAATATTTCAACATACATGTAAGATAAAATTATTCACATTTCACAAAATTGCTTTTAAAATTTATAGAAGAATACATTATACCAACTTCACTTTACATTTTGGTCCTTTGTCAATATCTTGAAATGTCCGCCGAACTTGCGCAGTCGTTAACAATGTTTTTGCCTTAGTGGCGTGTTCGTGCGCATCAAGGACAAGAATTTGCACGTGGAGTGCTTCAAGTGTTCGACGTGCGGCAGTTCGCTGAAGAACCAGGGCTACTACAACCTGAACGGAAAGCTGTATTGCGACATCCACGCCAAGCTCGTGGCGCGTCAAAACCCGCCCGCTCCCAACCTCGAGCCTGTCACTGTACCACCGTAAGTCAACTTCAAGCATTACTTTTTAAAAGCCTAAAAGTTCACATTTACATAAGAAAATTTCAATTATTTAACTAATTTAAAGTAGTTACTTTAACTCTATTAAGGCTTCATTTACATAGAGCGGTGACTGCGCTAGTTTGTAGTTTTACATTTTACTAGGTTACATTGTTTATTGCAAAAGTTTTTGTGGTATTCTTTCTCTTTTCTTAAATTTAGCTCTGGTTTCTCTTAAAGGGTTCCCTATCTAAAATCTCACGTCACTGATTTTATTATCAACGAACTTACTGACTGTAAGTAGCTCTATTGGGAATTTATCGGGAATTAAGTAGTTGAAAGTGCCATGAATAATTTCACGAAACGGTTGACACAACTATACCTTTCTTTGATTTTACTCCTCTTTTACATTATTATGACCCTGAACTGGATTTTCTATTTAGTACATTTATTTGCACATTAAATAATTTCTTAATTTGATATTTACGGGTCTCGCAAATACTTGCGAAGTTTGAAGATTAATGATCCTGTGAGGTTTTTAAATGTAGACGGGTAAAAATAATTGTCTTTATTTATAGCGAGCTAAACCTTGTTCTGGTAGGGAGGTACTAAATAATTATATTTCTTTATTTGATTATACGGTTTGTTACAGCGGTAGTCGTGTCCCATCGAACACCTACTCGACCCCGCTGCCACCGCTCGCTACAAACAATTACACCAATGGCTCTTCAGCATTGTTTAGCGTAAGTATTATCTGCTAACCTGATATAGACCACTATAAGACGCACGAAATTTACTATTGTGGGATGCAATTACGACACCGTCTGTTACGTGGTTAATAATAGATTGGCAAGGTGACAATTATTAGCTCTTTTTTGTATATATATTGTAATTAATCGTTGTCGGTCATATTGCAGCCATCGAGCAACCTGTCCGGGCCGAAACCGTTCGGTTCCTCGATCGGGTCCGCATATTCTCCGTCGCTGTCGCCGCGCTCGGCGCCCATGTCGCCAGCGCGCCCGGTGCAGGCACCTGCGCCCGCATCTCTACCTGCATCCGTGCCCGCGCCCGCACCTGCGCCCGCTTTCGCTCCGGCCACCGCGCCATTCGCTCCCAGTAAGCGAGTTACTTTTGCTATGTAACTACAGACACGACAGTGATCACACCACTTCGTGATACTCTCGCTCACTGACACATCAACGACCATCGCTATGTAGCTATTTTTATCAGTAGTTACTGAATGCGATGATTTATTTTAGCAAACTACTATGAAACTTACGCAACGTGAATAAGTCACATATATTGCTGTAAGTAATATTTGAAATGAGTTATTGTTATCCATACAAGGTAAAATGAGAAATTTAAATTGTATTCAATAACTTCCATAAAGATCATTATTTTGGCCATAGAAATAGAAGTAAGGATAGACTTTTATTAATGAACTTGTAATAAAGGCCAGTTACGCCGTTCAAAATAGCCTATGCATCAATTCATTACAGTTTTTAATTGTATCGAGAATACAAAAAGCGTTTTTTGTAGATATTTTGTTTGTACAATTTAGTGCATAGTTACGCTGTGGTCAATTATTATTTATTTTACGTTAATATATTGTTTAGTAATTTATTATTTTTATAAAATCTGTTAATTTTACAGTTATTGCAATTTACAATGGTTAGTTAATATTATTTTGATATGATTTACCATTAATACATACATAAAATACACGTATATTAATTACCATTTTTCAATATTGATCATCACATTCACATACCATATATACAAACTAACTAACGCATAATTTGTAATGTATGAACAAACGACGATAAATTGCACAAGAGGTTTTTCGAAGATACTTAATTAAATTTTAGTGTTCGTCCTAGTTGTACGCTTTTTAATAGTTGAACTTAGGTTCATTCATATACATACTTATTACAATCAGTGTACTTTATGTGTTATGTAACCCCACATTTATACGTCATCAATTAGCGTCTTTCGATTGTTTCAACAATCCTTAAGTAACTTACATTTTTTTAAACTAATTAAAATAGATTATAAAAATAATGTTATTTATTGCACTCGATACAAAAAATAATATTGTAAGATCGATGAATATAGTGTGTTTAACTGCTGGATGTTTAAAATTCTGCCCATTAATAATATGAATCTCTAGTATATTTCATTTATGTTAAATTTATTGATACGGTGCAGTGACGGTAGCTGTAGTCATTATGGTACGTAAGATCATTTCTTTTTCACGTTTAAATATTATTCTATGAAGAATGATGAACAAATACAATTATAAAGTTATTATTTATTTTGACAGTGGCGCCAGTTTCCATTTTTAAAGGTAATTTATAAATAGTCGTAGCTCAGCTTTTAAATAGCTATATATGTCTACATGTAAATACCAAAGTAATATGTGTGCTATGTTGGCGGCCAATGTCAGGTGCAGCATTAAAATAAACTTACTTTTTGGCACTCAACCTGTCCGTACAGTCACGCGTCCTTTATAACGTAATATTATTACCATTCAGTCAGTTAACAAACAGGCGCCCGCTTATATATTATTGATGTTTAGTAAATAGCTGAATTATTTGCTCTCATAGTTTTTGAAGTTAACTAATTGTAACTTTCATCTATTTTTCCGTCCCCTCCATCATTTAACCTCTGCCCGTTATTTCATACTAAAAGCTAAAAACGTCAAAAGCATTGTGTGGCCCCCACAGAATCCTCCTGAAGACGAACCTATACCAGAAACTATTCCGAAAATGTCTCAAAACTATCCTAGCACAGACGCATCGTCTAGGTCCATGGAACTATTAAGCATGAATAGAGATTCATCTCAAATTAATAATGTCAGAGAAAAATCTGAGGGACAGATTGTTTCATCTTCTCGACAAACAACTGAAATGACTTCAAACGTTTCTTATTCTTCCGCAAGTATGGCAACTGCAACAGCAACTGTTGCTAAAACTGAATCTGTCACTGTCGGCAATGAATCTCAAATCAAACAAAAAACTAGTTGTGCTGTACAATCGATGTCCGAAAAATCGACATCTGAAAGTAAAACAATTACAGTTTGTCAGTCGCAACCGAACTACACAGAGGAACAAGTAAAAATGATCGACAATAAAATGAAGACCGAGAATACATTAGTAATGGAAAAAAGTACAATGCAACATGTTGGAGAGTCTACTTCCGAATTATCGGTTATAGCATCTCAACAAATTAATAGTAAAGCTAAAACAGAAACTGCTAATGTTAAAGAGATGCTACAAAATATTTCTACAGTTGAAAATTGTTCACAAAATTTGAATACTAAAGAAACTAAACATACAGATACAGAATTATCAAAATCTATCGATAATAAAAAGCAAAACATGGAAGAAAAAGCCATGACATATGAAATTCAATCATCCAATATCAATCAAAATTTGAACCTTGGATCTGGTGCAGCTGCACAAACGTTAGTAGATGCATTGACAACCGCTCCAGACAGGCCATATTCTCCTTTGCCCCAACCCGCTCCTGGAATTAAATTAAGTAGTGGCAATTGCGAAGAAATAAAATCAGTAGCCCCTGTTACTTGTAACCCTCCAGCCGACACTATTAGTCCACAGAATATCCAAAGTTTTGAGAAATCATCACCAATATTTGGGCAACAACCAAAAAGAGGGATTTCTCCTATACCTCCCATAAAAACCTATAACCCTCCCGAAAAGAAAACTGACCCAATCCCTATGCCTCCTGAAACAAAACCATATATTCCACCAGATTTTAAAATAACAATCGAACCTAAGGTAACGCGTGACAGCAATTTTTCTCCCTTCGTAGAGGCTCTAACGACCGTCCCAGAAAGACCATTTACTCCAATAAACATGCCAACTGAACGTGAACGTGAACGTGGCTCTTTGAGAGATGCTTTAACAATTGCTCCTGATCGACCTTACAGTCCCCTAAATCCATTAAATATACCAAATTTACAACATTATACTGCAACTTCAACCATGCAACAATCTACTGCATCTGACTTAATACGCCCAGTTGCAACACAAACTTTTGCTAATAAAACAATAAACGAACATGAAAAAGATTATTCTGAAATTGCAACAATGCAAAACACTTGTCAAATTCAGTCATCTGCTGCTGCATCAGCATTTAAACCAGTAACAAAACAAGTTTTTCCGCCACCACACCCTGATGAATTTTCTATGGGCAATTTTCCTCCAATTAGTAATCAATTAAAGACAAATTTTCAACAGTTTTCTCAAGAAAAATCCAATATGTTGGTATGTGAATCAAATGCTGCATCTAGTAATGTAAACACCACTCGTGGATTCTCTTCCGTAAAATCAGCCCAAAGTTACTTCGAACAATTAGATAAAAAAGAAACTCTAACATCTACAGCCGTAAGATCAAAATCTGGTCTCCATAAACCTGATAGTATTCCTTCGTACCAACAAAACTTTGAACTGTTGCCATCTCAAAGAGGTATTACTCCCGAATTATGTAATGCCCCAGCAATACCACAAAGACCCGTTACGCCTACTACAAACCCTCCATTAAAACCTAGAGATAAATCTCAAACACCGAAACCAACCTATGCACCAATTCCATCAAACACTAAAGTTCCACAAATTAAAACTCCAACTCCGCAAGTACCTGTTCAATTTAAACATAAAGATACCCCTATTTCTATGACATTCCAACCTGTTCCCAATGAACAAACACTTAGGGTTTCACCAGTCTGTAGTCGACCATCGACTCCCAGTTTAATCAACAAACCTGCTCCAATAATTCCACATTACCAATTGAATTTGGTTAATATAGAACATTTAGCACCCGAAAGTCACATTTATGATCCATCTAGCAGAGAAGCCAGTAGATCTCCCACACCCAAACCTAGATCACGTTCTCCAGCTCCTGGACCACCGAGTAATCCGCTAAAAGCACAGGCCCCACGAATTAGGGAAACTCCACATCAATCCTTGGCTGGACAATCACCTACTTCCCTTCAACCCTATATTAATCTTAGAAGAGAGCATGAGATGGCTGCAGAGGGATCAAATCTTTCTATGGTTCAAAGTCAAAACCAGGCTTTTGCAATGAAGCAAGAAGGTCATTCGAATGTTGGATACAAATCCGAAAGTTATCAAAAAGGTGATGTAAGATTCAAAGAAGATTCGATGATTAATCAAAATTACGCTCAAAGGCAAATGCAATCACAAAATATATCTGAATTCGGAAACACAACAGTACAAAGAACAAAGAAAACTTTTGAAGAATTTGAGAGAACACAATCTGCTAAAGTTATAGAAATAAGAAAGGGTGGTTCGCTGACTGGCAGTTCATACCAACAAATAGAATCTAATATGCAAATGCCTAACATTAATGCTAAACAAGTTTTCCCACCGCCTGTCATGAGTTTATCAACGCCCCAGCAAAATTTGTCAGCTAATATTACTAATGAACAGTTTTCCAACGCTAGTAGACAGACGCAAATGTATCAACCAAATCCTTCAATTTCTGGTGCTAACCAAGATCCAGTGTGTGATCCTACCCCATCGACAGGTTCCGGTGTAGGAGCTGGCGCTCGTGGAAAAACATTTGGTGTTTCATCGGCCCCGAAACGAGGAAGAGGAGTTTTGAACAAAGCTGTTCTTCCCGGGTCACGAGTACCCCTTTGCGGTTCCTGCAATGGGAACATTAGGTGATTCAATTATAGATAGGAGTGTTGTCATTGTTGTTTTGTGGAGTTTTGCATGAATACTAGAAATATATAGAACGGTTGACACAACTGAATGCAATAATCTATTGTAGTATTGAACTTATTTTTCTTATTAACCTGTTTTATAACTAATCATTTTTTTGTTTCTTTATTTTTGTGTTTTGTTTTTCTAACAGCTAACGACCCGCCGATTCCCAACAACTCACATAAAACTGAATTCAAGAGTCCTGCAGAAGAGAGACTTATTAGGAAGATGGCAAAAATGGCGCTGAACGGATACGAGATTGGTATTCAGAGAAAAATTAAGCCTGCCGACCATATCCAATCTATGGCTGATAAAATTCAAGATACTGTAGTGACAAAACACCCACTCAATTCAGATAGTACACCCTCAGGTGAAAACAGTCGAGAAAACACTTTAAAACGGCCTCTTAATAAATCGTATGAAAAGTCATTAAAGGCTTCAGATGTCAGTCATGCATTTAATCATAAGGATATACATGGGACTAATGTCATAGTCTGTAATAATTTAAACAATGGGCATGCTCCGGTGCCTCCTCCAATACCAACTACTCCTGTTCCTACATTTAATGCTCATAGTACACCAATTCGAAACTCATATAACTCTACAAATAATGTAAAAAAGTCAGAATTTTCTTTGAAGAACAGTAATTTGTTCAACGAAGAATTACAAAATGTTAATAGTTTAGAAAAAAATCGAAATGGCGATAGCCACTTTACTGGCGAAAACTGTAATAAAATATTTTACAGTTCTGAGAACCTTTTGAAGAAAAAAGAAAACAATATAAAATCTAGTTTTATTGTAGAAAATAACACGAATGTTCAAGACAATCAGAAAATTGAAAACAGTTACTCTAATACACTAAACAAGCGTAAATTATTTGAAAGAAAGGATGCCATTAATGAATCATACAGTTCCAGCAAATCGGAACTCGATGAAAGTGTTAAAAATGGTAGTAGATGTAACAACATAATTAAAAACAACTTGTATGAAAAATCATCTGAAGTTGAAAATGGAAAATGTCAAGATGATGACAATAATAAAAAATTGCCAAAAAGTTTGTACGACAACACCTTATATTCATTTAAGTTGTTGAAAACCGATGGTGCACTATTGAGTAGTAACGTTATCGGGCCAAATGAAAACATTATTGAAAGCAACCGTCACTCAGATGAAATAAATATCAATAATGAAATGGAAAAAAAAGAGGAGGTAGAGCCAGAAGTTTTGGTTAAACGAAGAGAGAAAAAAAATATTAGAAACGATGATGGTAGAAGAGATTCTCATATTATTGCACGCCCCTTGAGCACAATGACATCTGTCGATGTAGCTGACGGACAATATATTTGTCACAAATGTGACAAAGCTATAACCAGGTAACCCAAAATTACATGTACTATTATATAGGGAACATAATAAAACACACAAAAACAGCATGTGTTGTTTGAGTGAAGCATGGCCTATTTAATAATATATTAACACTATGATTTCAAAATTTATGTTATTCCTTTATCTTATATTATCTTATTAATAACAAGCCTTTTTATTATCAGGGGTCCATTCATAACTGCCTTAGGGCGCATATGGTGCCCGGAACACTTTATCTGCGTGAACGCTACTTGCCGCCGTCAATTGCAAGATATCGGGTTCGTCGAGGAAAATGGTCAACTGTACTGCGAATTTTGCTTTGAGCAATATATTGCTCCTGCTTGTGACAAATGCCACGCGAAAATTAAGGGAGTAAGTACCTAATTCAGAAGATTGTTATTAAATCATTCGTAGTGTAAAATTTTACAATAAGGGAGAAATAATGTATCAAAATATCAATTAGGTACAGTTGAACTTCTGGAATTTAACTTTACTTGCTACAAATAGTTATATAATTTGTTTTACAGGATTGCTTAAATGCCATCGGAAAGCACTTCCATCCAGAATGCTTCAGCTGTGTCTACTGTGGTAAACTGTTCGGTAACAACCCATTCTTTTTAGAAGACGGTTTGCCGTATTGTGAAGCAGGTAAGTAATTTTCTGTTGTCCATTTTTGTAAACAAAAAATAATTAAGTTTTATTAATGATGTATTATATTTACAGATTGGAACGAGTTATTTACTACAAAATGTTTTGCCTGTGGGTTCCCCGTGGAGGCGGGCGACAGGTGGGTCGAGGCGCTCAACAATAACTACCACAGTCAGTGCTTCAACTGCACGGTGCGTATGATGCGAGCATACTACGACGTTATATCAACACATTTCCTTTGTATTTATTACATATTTTATCTACTTTCCTCAATAAGGATTTATATTAAGTACAATCTTATTCTTTGAACTGTTTTTACAAAAAACGGTGTCATAAAATAGTCAAAACAATAGCTGATGTACATGTTTGTCCATTTATAAATTTCACATTTATAAAAAAATATTTCATATAATAATATACATGTATAAACACCTCATATAGCCTTTCGAACACTTTGATTAACCTAATCAAGTGTACCTTACAACTTTTAATAAACAATTGCACATTTTTATTTTGTCAAAATTTTACTTCATTCGATTATCGCATAATTGTTATTAAAAATGTATCCACAAAATTTTATACATAATGAAAATAATAATTAAAAGTTCATACAAAGCTCGTCATACGCTGCCAATCTGTGTTATTTTTGACCTATAATTAACCAAGTCGTGTGTGTTTCCAGAAGTGTGATCCATATACTATAATTAACTGTTTTACCGTAGTGCCACACCCCTTCAACCTTCCTAACTTCAAGAAGGTTATATGTAAAGTAGATAAGCTTATATTTTTTAGTTTTGTGTATATAATGGTATATTAGAAAATGTTCAAAAGTATTTGCTTGTAGAAATGCTTATTTTAAAAATGAAATTTTGAGTGATTAGTAGATGTTTTGGCTATTTTATGTTCAAGTATATATTATCTCTGTAAATAAAATTTATTCATTAAGTTTACTACTGATAAGTTATAAAAAAATATATACTATTTAGAAAACGGGCCGAATATTTTTGTAAAATAGGTTTTATTTTGTAAATAAATCTTATATGTGTAAAATAAATTCATACAAGGGTGAGCGCGCCTAAAGACTGCGTATTCATTTTAGTTTACATTTTTTAATATTACAATTACGCCCGCCTTTACTTTATTTTACCAACTTGTCGCTGTTGCCTACCTAAAAGTCTGCGACCGCTTGTCTACATTATTAATAACAACATTTGTAGAAGTAAACTTACTGATTTATTTCTGATGATTATCTTGTAAAGGAAAATAAAATTAAAGATTTTATATCTATAGTTTTGTTATAAAATTTGTTACGCTATTTACAGGTCTGTAAGAAGAATCTCGAGGGACAGAGTTTCTTCGCCAAAGGGGGCCGACCCTTCTGCAAGATACACGCCCGCTAGGAGTCCTGTAACAATTATATACAATACTGACACTGTTTATTCGACTTCAACTTTTCGCCCAGTCTCTCCTACGCCAACCCCTCTTGACAGCTTTACGCCTTCTCCACACAGAACAAGAAAGTTGGAAACACCTCTCCACTTCGATGGAGGGCTGTTTTCTGACATAAGAAGCGCGGACGGAAAGCTATTGAGTAAAGTAACCGTTGATCGAGTACACAGCTCGACACGCCGCAATGTCACAGAGTCTCCAAATGTTTTTGAATCTACTGGATCAGGTGGAACTAGAGATTACATTGACGATATAGTTAAAACGGAAACAGTTACCAACGAAGATGTCATAAAGGTAAAATTTACACCCGTTCCGCCAGAACTCGAGACTTTTCCGCAATTTACTTCTCAAGTTAATCGAACACTTACGCCGGTTTCATATATCAAAGATGAATACGAGGATTTGCAAAGTTACAAAATCGTTAATTCTATATTTAAAGAAAAATGTTTGGAAGAAGATGTTGACATTAAAGAAAAAGGCACTGAATATCTAGATGTTGTTGAAAGTCCTAAAAGAAGCCACAGTCCACTAGCTAATTTCCTTGTGTCAGAGCAATTAACTAAGATAGATAGTTATTTGCAAGAAAGTCTTAATATTTGTTATGAGGCACAAGAAAAAGCAAGATCATCTAGATGCACTCCCGTAAATTTAGATGTGGACAAAAACATAAAGAATCCTACGAGATATTCTCCACTATTTGTAGAGAAACAACCTGAGACAAGGAATTCAGAAGAAATGAAGTTATTGGATAAATTTACTTTCGATGAATCAATAATATCAGATGTGCCTACACTTAATAGTTCCGATTTTCGACCGAAAGATTATCGAGAAATAGGAACACCAGAAGTTACAAAGTCATTGGGAAGGGCGCCCGATTTAGTGCGTAAAATAGACAGTGTCAATAACAAGAATGTGGGGGTTCTAAATGCTATTTATAATATGCCAATGCACTATCATGCAGCAATCCTGTGTTTTTTCTTAATTGTATATAACCTCATTTATCAGTATATTAAGCAAAATTGTAACAAAAAATAAATCACTGTTACTAAGAATAATTAAGAAGATAACTGTATGAAGTTAAACCTAGTCATCAAATAATTTTCACTTTGAGAATTTCAGTAAATATTCTGGTGCAGTTTCTAACAATACGCACCATCTGATAATGACAGATGTAAATAATTTTGTATAACAAAGAATTGTTTGTGTATCTGTAACTTTTTTGATATTAACGAATTGGTAAAATTGGTGCTTCTACTACTATAAATTGCGCGCAATATTGTGATACTTTACCTTTTCTAATTTAAATTTAAGGCTTTGTATACAGCTCCCGGAATGTTTTATTAAACTGTTACTAACATTAACAGTAGACATTTAAAGATTTCATTGAAAAGGAAACTGGACAGAAAAATATTTACGCGCCATATTAACTAATTATGACGTAACTAAATAGATATAGGGTTTTTTCACTTCGTATTTATTATTGATATTTGAAATACATATAATGTTAAAATTTATTTGATGTGAGTGACTTTTAAGATTATGCAATTTTTTCACGATGAATTACGCCACAAATGAAACTTCAATGTTATCTGTTTATACAAACTTATTTTTTAAAATATTTATTATAATTTACAATAAAATATAGTCTACATAATAGATACCAACATATAAGATTTATGTAAGCTTAAATAAAGTATTTTACCTTACAACTTGGTTTATAATTTTATCGTATAAGTCGCCGCCGACGCCGAAGTCGCTATTAAAAAAAAAAGATATTTTTTCCTTTTTATTGTATACTACTAGCTGACTCGGGCACGCGTTGCTGTGACTAAGGTTTACATACTCAATTTAGCAGACTTATTACTTTACACCGCCATCTGTTAGAATCTTATTGAACTGATTCTTTGAAAGATATGAAACAAATAATTTGCAATAAAATAATATTACGACTTTAAATTGAGATATTGTATACCCCAATCCCACTTCGGCAATGCGACGTATCACAAGAGAGTGGACAGAAGCTTGCTTCGTTTGGTGGTAGGTCTTTATTAAGGATTAAGTACATAGTCAATATTACAATTAAGTCTTCAATTTATAATACTGGTATTATTATATCTTTTCACGAAGCCACCTAGCTAGCTATCAATGCTACGACCCTCTTACTTGTGTTCTTGAGAGCTTCAGTTTGTTGGCTAGTTACGTAAAAAAACAATTAGAAGTCCACGAAAATGGTGCGCATCCAAGAAGGGAGTATTAGGTATATTATATTTATAATTAGCCATACAAAATTTACCCTTTTATGAGATGAAAGTTTAAAAAATTACTAATATCTAGTTCAAGTTGAGCCTTGTTAGCCATTCAAGTAACCAATAGCGTTTTCTTAATATTACATCCAACTAAAATGTGTGCATTATTCCGTCGAAACTAAATGTCGCCACAAACGAGGGGTAGGAGGTAAGTCAACTACACCTTATGGGAAAAATGTTTTTGACGTGACCGATTCCTGGACTATGCCGCAATTGCCGATTAGAAGTAAAAAATCAAAACAAAGGATTTTGGACAATACATTCGATAAGGGAGTAAAAAGGGGGATAAATGTTTGTTCTAGGTGGTAGGAAGAATGCGGTCTACATATTTACACTTCAATAGAAATGGCCAGCATATCACCATTTACCTAAATGAATAATTTAGTGTTATATTGGTTAAAATTTGCATGGTGAAATACAAAGTATTGTCTTTTGACTAAGAATTTTGTAATTAGATTCTTAAAAAAAATTAATAAACCCTCATCAGCATTTATCAAAATTTATCACTCAAGGATGTAAAATATGGGTTGAAAATTAAGATTATTGTTGGAACTGAACTTAAACATTATTTTTTTTTTATTTAACTTGCTGGCAAATGAGCTCAATCATCTTGGCTCCTTATTTCAGAACATATCCTTGGAATTCACCAACCGCCTGCAGTTGTTATTGGGAGTGGAATTATCCTCGACATTTCACTTTGGGTTTATCATTGAATCCAAGACTAATGCTAGGAAGCTATTAATTCTAACGAAAGCGCGGCGATACGTCACACGACAAAAGCTTATGACCCTATAAAAAACTCTGGTTCATCCTTGTGTGGAGTAGTATCTCCTGTCAGCATTGGATTCAATAGAGAGGCGTGCTAAAATGCTTATTGGTAACTCTAAGCTTGTTAAGACTAAACTTAAAGTTGCTAGCCTCTCAGTGTTCTGTGGGATAACTTTTGGAGAGTATGCACAGGAATTATATGATATGACACACATCGGGTATACAACCTTTCCTAGCTAACATCCCTTCAGCATGAAGATCATGCTTTTCTCTGTCTTTTATTATGAGTGCTGCAAAGGACTGGAATAATCCATGTTCTGTTGGATTATAATATAGATGTCTTCAAGACAAGAGTGAATAGGCATATTTTATGTTAATGTGCTTCAACAACCAAGGTTACATCTCTGCTTAGCATCACTTAGGATAACAGTTAAGCATCAACTTATAATTATGTAAAAAAAGAGCACACTTGTTACCTGAATTAAAGTGGTCACCATCACTTGTCACCAAAGGCAACACCAATGGTTTATAAAAATTAGTATATAACCAAAAAAAGGTATTAAGCTTTGAAGCCCCTGGGATTGCTAGTCAAGTTGGTAGTAGCGCTTTCTAGAAAGCAAGAAATCCTAGCATAGATCTATAGGGATTCTAACAAATTATGTTATGATACAGATTATAGACTAAGATTTAGTACTATATCTATTATGTTTCAAGTTTTAAATTAATATAATTACATTTAGTTTACGGTTTACCATGAAACTCAAAACAACAAGAAATTTAATTCTAATGAACTATATTTGTACAAAATATATGATGTTAACACAGATACATTACTATTATATTAACAATTTATGTATTTTTTATAACTATCAGGTCATAACGGCTTACCCAGACTAGAGAGTACTCATTATTTTTCTAAAACCTGTCTTTGTTCCTCCATTGACGCCATAGGTGATGTCATGGTATCACCATCATCACCAAAAATAAATCTAGCCAATCTGCAAATGAAATAATATCAGATAGCTTCTAAAAGTAATATCCAACATGTTCACTTAAGTAACTGTGGAACCACAGGCATAGTTATATTATGAGCCAACAAGTCTAACTTGGTGTACACTAAAGCATGACAGAAAAAATCCATATTATGCAATAGGATTTAGGGCTACAAAAAAGAGTAGAGTGAGTAAACAAATCTAAGTCAACCAAATATAAAAAGTTCTTAAATAAATATCTAGAAACACTACATTAAAATACTCATATTCCCATGGAAAACAGTGATTCTAGGTGATCAATTGAGTTAAGCAACTGCGGATAGTGTAAGTGGGTAGATCACCACCACAAGGTATAAAAAATACATAAACCTGCATTTCAGCTGCATGGTGGAGTATGCTGTAAGTGTTTGGAGTGTATAATAGTAAATTACTAATTACTGTCCATTCATGCGTTTAACACATAATACTCTTGCATTGTAACTTATCTTGCATAGTAACTATGTGTTTACACTATACTCATGATTCTCTCCGCTTTAGTGATGATGGTAGGTTTATAAACTGCAGAAGCTACAGTAAAAGATGTTTACCTTTTCCACTCAAGACCAAGTCCAATGAATGAGAAGGTTAAAAATCCGTGCCACAACACAGTAAATGTGGGTACAGGTTCTCGCTTGTGTCCGAAATTTTTATACGTTCTATATGGTATTACCCTATAATTCATTGTAAATTAATAAGAAGAGTATGTTATTTATATAAGAGATACTATGACGATAAGAACTTTATGAATTACTTAAATTAGATAACTAGTGATCTACACTGATCTAATGTTATGACATATCAAACATAATTTGATTTGATTTTTTTAATGACATAAACGTCAAAATTACGGTGTTGCCTGCATAAAAAAAGTGAAATTCATAGAAGACAGAGACAATAGAAATGGAACAAATATTGATTATTATA
>DWJN01000429.1:0-24333 GCA_018248895.1 Carystus phorcus
CTCTGCGCCTGAGCTCGAGATTTTGCAAATTGGTTTCAACCAATACAGGGTCACCAATAAGTCTCCTTGCACGCCTCTCCATGGAATCCAAGCCTAATAGGTGGGATTTGGCAGATATATAAGAAAGTGAAGCAGTTGAATGTTTCAATTGGTTTAATTAAAAAATATTCCTTTGTCAATCAAGGATTGGAAAGATCACAACGATATTATGAAATACGAATCACTCTTAAATTCACCATTCATGGATACAGTTCCAAACGCTCATATTAACCAATTATAAAACACAACTTTTATTGAAGTCAGAGCGCAGTGAACAATGTAAAAACTATTATGCACTGAGATAACAACAGACGTCTTCTTTATGAATGTCTACAAAGACCTGCTAGAAAGCAAGGAACTGATGAAAACATCTTCCCCAGCGATTTGATAAAATCTCCTTTGAAATTAGAATATGAAACATTTGTATTGTCAATAAAAATAAAAAGCGCCAATATGTAATAGATATGTCAATAGATCCACATTTGTTCGTGTAAAGTTCATTGGCAAAGATTACTATGCAAAGCATATGCACTGAGCACGTAGTGATTTCATGCCACTACCAGATGTCTTGACGTACGACTGAGTGTTTTCTTCATTAATTGAATATTATATGATTTTATAATTAACATTTTTGATTATGTATAAGAGTCTATGTAGTTTTATCCCCTTTTTTAAATCCCGGTATGAAATAATCAAATGTCAACCCTGCCTCCCGTATTATTAGGGTCACCAAGATGTTCGCCTCCCTTAAAGTGTGTAATCAAATAAATTTCGTCATTACCCTGCAATGAAATCTTCATATGATTCTTGTGATTGCTCAATGATTTTTCACATTATGTACGTGACGCACCTAGTCGAGTAATATATATAGCATTAAATTTTCACTGCGGATTGTTTTAACTTCAAGGATGTCGTGATCGATCTTGTACCAATGTGAAATAACTGTGCGAGTAAGGAGCGTCTCTGGCATACCACAGTAGAATAATAATTCCGCATAACGATCTCATTGGGCTATTTGTCCTTTAGTTCAAGTCTTATTTAATTCAAGATCTGTTCAGAACCAGTTATCACCAAGTTGACCCTTGTTTGTTCTTATTGTACCTACTCATTATTCAATTTCAATTCTTCGCTGTTTTGCACGTTGGAGTTGGGGCAGGTTTTAAATTGCTTCTGAACTTTAAAAATATACATTCTTAATTATATTTTCTTACATGATAAAAAAACGTTTAGTGGAGGTATTTATTAAAGAACTAGCTGACTTCGTACCGCGTAGAACATTGTTGTTTTTTATTCAATTCGTGGCATTTTTATATTTACTTACCTTTTAAACCTTCCCTGGACTTACACAAATAATTCAAGACCAAAATTAGCCAAGTTAGTCCAGCCGTTCTAAAGTTTTAGCGAGACTAACGAACAGCAATTCATTTTTATTTTTATGATTGTTTCCTATAACAATTACATTTTTTAATTTTATGATTTTTTTTTAATAATTATAAGTTAATACTCGACTAAAATCCCACCTGATATTAAACGATGATGTAGTTTTGGATAGTAAAGCGGATCAACTTAGTTGAAGACATCAACAATAATTTTAAGATGGTCGACTACTAGGTACTTCTTCACTTAAGGTACATACAACTATTGATTCCATTTCTACTCCACGTACGTAACCATACACATAGTATTCCTGAACTAAATTACCTCTCTCTTTACCTCTCTAAGCAATACTCGACAAAACGTGTACTACTAATAAATTGACGAGGGAGATTCTACGTAAAGTTTCAGTATCGATTTTACATAGGTGGTTTTAATAATTCATGAAATTATACAGCGTTGTGAACGAATGGAACGTTCTAAACAAAGCAGAAGCAAAGTAATTATATATCGATTTGGTGTACGCGTTTTGAATAAAACAGTTAAGTTCACGGATTTCATACCATAGTAAAAAATAATTATTATAAAATTTAACGGATTCGGCAGACGTTATGTTCTAATCTACTCTAATGTATACAGTTTGTGTACAACAAAGATAAAGAAATTAAGTAATAAGAAAAATCTAGTGGCTCATTTACACATTCATCATTCTCAACACCACTTAGATACAAAAAAATTCATCTCAATTGGTTCAAACATTTAGTGAATTCAGTGACTTACCGAGGCATGGAAAAATTATTATATACATAAAGATAAGGTTAATTCGTATCTCTGCATAAACATAGCAATACCTAATAGGCTGCTCATAAACAAACCGGTCCTGCTTTTAAAATGTGTACTCACTGGCAGCTTTAGCCCATGTGACACACAAGTGCAAAAACACCTTGGAACCCTAACACCCCAATGCTCATGATCACCACACACCCTGCACCATATTGATGCCATCTCTGTGTATAAAATGCAAAGCAACACCATTTAGCTGAACCTATGAGGACAAAAAAGAGAAGTATCCACGGATTCAACCCCTTAATTGCCTTATTGATTGAAGAGGCCTATATCATACTGCACAATGCTCTATTGCGAATTAGTGGAAATATTAGTAGCTAGCCAATGTGTCGAGTTTTGTGCCGCCCGAAAACCTTCCGACATGGCCCGACAATGTTATTACTAATAACAACATGGACCAACGACTTAACGTGCCCTCTGAAGGACAGAAAAGCTCAAGATTTTTTTTGTCACAAGCGGTCAGTAGTGTTCATACTGGGAAATATCTTTAGAATAATTAGAATTTATATACACTGTATAAAAAGTGATTCAGCTTAACACCCTACTAAATACCTTGCCTATAATAGGTAGGTCAACTGCTCCCCACGTGTCGGCGCCCCAATGTACAACTCCAGACGCGAAGTCTGCTGTGAGTACACCAGCCACGGCTGCCAAAAGCAGAGATGCATCGGCTCGAACATATCTGGCCATCAATAACCCAGCACACACACATAATGTACAACAGACGATCACACAAACCGATTCTTGGAGTCTTTTACCTGTTGAAATAAATTGTTATTGTACTAATATCTTCAATCTCTATCAAACTACTATAAAATAATAGAAATTCATTTATTTAGATTTGGAAGCGACTGTGTATTCAAAATTAAGATACACTGTAAACAGGCATACATTTCTAGCAGTACGAGAAAATTGCTATCCCTGTGAATAAAGCAAAGTCAACATCTGAAAATAACCTAACAATGAACATGGCCTATTGAATGTCCATTTTATAACAACTTAAAGGTATTTTGTCACATTCATCTCTGGTAAATATTGTTTTCATAATTTATTAAACAATACACCAATGGTAAACAAAGCTCACTGTACACACCTGATATCAATTCCACAAAAAGTATATGTATTCATATAACTATATTTTAATGATGGAATAATTGCTTATACCTGACACTTTTATATTATAATATACATGGTTATACGAATCGTCGTAAAAATCACTCACAACAACAATACATGGTAAATGTAAAAAAAATAGATTACCTGGACTGTACAGTTCTGCAAGTTCCTGAGCACCGCGGTGCCGAGGACCCCAACGCGGCTGAGTACCGACTTCACTGGGCAACTGGGTGTTTTCATTGGGATCATCCTCCGACATGGAATGCTCGAGTATTTCGCGTTCAGTTTTCACAGGTGCCAATAACGTAGTGGCCATACTACTAGCGTATTCAAATCGTTCACAACCTAAAGCGCTGAGACCATCTCGCTTCGCACAAGGCGGAATGGGTAGTGGTAGAGTCATTCTTTTTAAATTATGATTGATGGTTTAGGTACAAATGTCGACACTTTTTTGTGTGTAAAATCAACATTAAAATAATCACAACTTATCTGATATTAATCCAATATACCTTCTTATCTATCTATATGTCATTGTTGATAAATTTTTCAACTAAAATTACACTGTACTTTTAAAATTACTTATCTGCCAGGTAGGTACTCAATCAAATTCTCTTCAAATTCAATGGGCATTGTAAGTAGTTAATTGAGCTTTCGAACATTGTTGTTATGATATGAATGACTTGACAAGTTGACATATGAGTTTGAGATATCAAGACTTATGACAATGACTTCTGACAAGTATGAAACACTTATCAGAAAAACATAGATAAAGAATAAATTACAGGTAAAACCGATAAAGGTTTTCAAAACGAAACCATGCCATGGCATGCCATGAACGTCTCCAATCTGTCCGCAACTATCCCACGAGAATCGTTAATTTATCTGGGATTAAAAGTAACCTATATGTTATTACAAACTATAATTAACCTAATACTCTAGGTAATTTAACTAGGTACGGATTTTCATAAGGTTTCAAGATAAAGGTGCGACACTACTACGACTGAGGTTTTGATTCGATTTTGCTCAACTAGTCGTTAACCCTATGTTGTTAAACCTAATGTTTCGATTTATCCATTTATATTGGCGAAATATACTTACAAGTTTTTAACCGACTTTAAAAAAGGAGGAGGTTCTCAATTCGTCTGTATTTTTTTATGTATGTAGGTCTATAACTTTTTACTGGGTAGACCGATTTAGATGATTTTTTTTTATTCGGAAGCATGTGTTCCTCCATATTAATTCGAGCGACATCTGGGAAGTAGTCTTTGAGTTATCGCTGATAACGTGTATCTATTTACTTTACTTCGATTTCGTGAATTAGGTGCTCATTTCATTATTTGTCGATGAAAAATGAACAAAATAAAGTGTATAGACGGGTTTCATTTTAATTTGGTGAAGATCTGATCATTAGTTTTGGAGACAGACAACGGAACTCTTCAAATAATTACAACAGATATCTCACGATTGCGGCAACTGTTGGTTAGGTTAGGTTGGCATGATCTTATTAATGTAAAAGGGGGAAGCCCGCGTAAGCCTGCCTTCAACCCATTAATGGCCCACTACTGAGCATGGGTATCTTCTCAACACCGAGGGTGTCTAGAGCATACTCCACCATGTTGCTCCAATGCGGATTGGTGGAGAGGTTAGTGGCCAACCCAAGAGTCGGGAATTTTCAAACCACCCGAGGGCCTCCGACATGGCTTAACGACTGCTATGTTCATAGCAATCGGGACCGACGGCCTAACGTGCCCTCCGAAGCATGGAAACGCTCAAGATTGTACCGACCGCGCCCGTAGCTTAACTCTGTTGATCGTATAGGATCGACGCGAGCCGCCTGGCTATGAGAGCCTGTCATAAAATATAAAGATTGTAAATACATGTTTGCATTTAAAATTATATTAAATCCTTATCTGTGTTAGTATGGAACCCTAAAACGGATACACTGAAAAACTAAAGCTAAAATACAAGACGAAAGCACCAACTAGTGCGGTCATAATAATTCCTGTGGGGGCAATAAAGACCTTCATTACGCTGAATTTGACCTACAAGATGATCTCAGGACTGGTTAAGTAGAGCTACGAACTGTACAAAGTTTTCTTAATTCACCGGAGCTATCTGACATGTACCTCGTAGCTTATTTACTAATGCATAATACTTCGTATAATATACAGACTGCCTTAAATATTATACGAGTATATTAGACACTAAGATGTAATTCATTGTTTATATTTGTGTGTATTTGCATTTGCACGTCTACCTACGTACTTTTTTACGTTTATTTCCTCTGCCCAAAGGTTGTCTGGTAGAAATCGCTACTGCAGCGATAAGACCGCCAATTGTGTTTGTCAACGCCAAAATTTATATGTAAATTGACTAAGTGTGCACAATAAAGTATATTGTATTGTATGTATACAGAGAAACTACATATAATAATGTCTCCAGAAAATAGAATTGAAAGAGAACGACCATTAAGTGCCGCAGTCACTCGCAGAGTTGTCGCCTTTCATGCAATAATGTTGAACGTTAATCGTTCGATTTTCTTTTCATGAGCCTACACGTCTAGGATTATATTTCTCTAGAGAACCGTGAGTGGAATTCGATATCGACTTCGAAATGATTACAAATCGAACATCGAATAAATCCCAGAATTTTAAACACTTCTTTCCAAATACATTAAATAAAGAAATTTAAATCCTGATTGCATCTATACATTTTACAAAAATGTACGTTCATGATTTCTTGTTATGTATGTTAATCCTTTCTTGTTTAGACCTTTCTTGATTTCCTTACCTTTAACGTTCATATGAGGGTAGACTCGAATCCTACAACTGAACACTTACGACCGTGTGTTTGTTACACAAACACCTCTTAGCCACTTATCCGTTCAGCCTGAAATTATATATAACGGTTAGGGTATTTCTTTCTCGCTCATCGTGTCAGAGTAATCTGTGGGCTTCGGTGGATTATATTAGCACGAGAATAAAATGCAGTCTTAATTGTAACACACGGTATATTGTCAAATCAAACTTATTACAATCACTGAATTTAATTAAACGTTACTAGACAAAATTAGGCAGGCAAGTAATCGTATTACTAGGAACGTGGGAGCATATTGTATTGTTTGTGTTGTCGCCGCTTGCGCCCCCAGTCGACCATTAAACCGCTACAACGCTAACTTCATCGAGCGCCACTAGGTGACGCTGGCGTTCCGTTGTTGCTATTACACCAACTTCTCCGACATATACATATATTTTATAGTAAGGTTGAAGAGGTCACTGGCAATAGCTGTGACGAATAATTTGTTAACGCGAATAATCGTATATGAAAATTTTATAAACATGTTTAAATCTAAATAACTCAGAGTTCTTTAATGATCTCAGAACTGTGAAACGTGCAACCAATTTGACAGGCCTCAACCCTTGTCATCGAGTCTCGGGCCCTTATTGAACAGAACAAGTATTAATAGAAATAAGATTTGCTTAACGACGGGCTTCGGTAATTCACGATAGACGCCTTTTAGAGATTTAAATATTTTCATAATGTTCAAATAAACTAAATCAGGTTAACACGTATTCTTAAATGTTGTTCAATAAAGACAAGAATGCTTTAATTCGACTTTGATATAATATAGTTCTAATACATAACTTCTGTCCGTAATAGAGCAGGAAAATAAACACCTTGGAAGTTTCTTGTCCCTTTTCCCAAGACCACTTACCGTTAAGACTTGTTGAACCAATAGCGTAGTTTAAGTTTCAAAAAATGTGTGTGAAAAAACCAAATTTCACTTCAATTCATTTGATTTCATTTATTAAAAATGGGCGGTGCCATTTTTACCAAATAACTTTCGCTATAAGAAAGTTGAGCTTCGTACGCAATCTGTAACGATATTTTGCCTTCTTTTATGTTATTCAACGACATATGTTGAGAATATAAATTACTTTTTCAGTAAGATCGATCACATTTAATGGCGAGAGTTTATGTAACATAAAATATATTTATGTGTTTAGAAAATGTGGGAGGGCATGATTCACATCGGCTATTTAAAGTTCTGTTTAATGTCACAAATATTAATTGGCCTTAATATTTGAGTTCTATTTTAAAATTACACATAAGCTTTATATTATAAGACCGATCGTCACGTTTATCAAACGTAATCAACCACCCTTTCGAAGTAAAACATATTGTATATACGGCATATTAGTTATTCAATTACTTTGGCTAAAACGCACATTGGGTATATTGCTGTGTCAAGTCAAAGTCAAATTATTTATTACGTTTTAGGAACTTACAGCTCACTTAACGAAAGTCAAAGACTACTACAACCTCAGTAACATTATACATATTTTATAAAACACAAAATATATTGTTTATAAAATCAGTTACTGATCTAGTAATCAGTAGCTAATCCGATGGGAATACCCAATGTCTCGATAGATAAACCTCTGTGTGTGTGTAAACTATAGAACATTATTTTAGACAAAGTTTACATATTATATTTTATAATATTAATTTCGCCTCAAGGAGATAGTCCAATACTCCACTAACTCACTTTATCTGCCACCCACTTTGAATATTAAAAAATGCATCAGCTACGTGAGTGTATTACGAACACCCAGTTCTTCCTGAAACCCTCGGCTTCAAGGAACACACGAACAATGTTTAGTAATTTTGACCTCAATGTAAGGTCTATTCAAAGAACGTTTCGTGAGATATTCGTTTTATCGTCCGGGAAACGGATCAAGGGCGTTGTTACCAATCGTATAAATATTCTCGCATCCGATATATTTTCCTATGACAGAGCATATTTCTTTAATGTAAGACTGACAAAGCTGTAGCGTATTATTGATGGGGCGTGTAACAGAATAGATGATTATGCCAACAACATGTTACAAAGTAGACTAAAAGATTCGACCGTTACTTTATATACATAAAAAAAAACATATTCTATCGAATCGAATTAGTTAAATCTGAATTATTCTAAAATTTACTTGAACATACACAAAAAGTTCATCAAAATTGCTCCAACTATTAAGAAGTTCAGTGAAATATAGACGAACAGAAGAATTTCATATAAAAGTATTGGAAATAAAATCTGTTGGCCAAAACTTACATAGCTGTTAATAAACCGGTGTGAATAAATAATTCATTGCACCAAACTATATGTTTTCTTATATATAATGTTGATATCGAAGATAATCATAATTTTAGATAGATAACTAACACTTAATTGTTTGTACACCATAGAATACACCGGAATTATAATAAGTATACAAAGTATATAGTCGTACATAGGTGTGAGGTACGTATATATGTATTTAATGTGATTAAAAGAAAACAAACTGCTGTAACAAATAGGACTTATTTAAATCGAGCTATTAAATATTTAAAATAAAAGCAAATGTTATGTATTTTCTGTTAGTGTCATAACGAACAGTTTTATTATGTAATATAATTTTGAAATTTTAAATTATTTAAGTTCCAGCGCTTCTAAGCTATAAATGCTAACGGCGATTTAATCATCGGAAATGATTAAATAGTTTAAACATAACTTTGTGCTAACATTATTATCCCTTTGAATGGTAGATAATTATGTTCCTTGTACTATATCAACTCTTTATTCGGATAAAACCCACACAATTTTCAGGAGAACCCTCGCATTAACATAATTTTATTACAAGGGTGAAGAAAAATCTCTGAGAATCACTCAAGCCTACAACCTTACAAGATTCATTTAACAGACAGTCGATATATTGGAGTCAAAATCTCATCGACGATTTTTTTAATAAACGCTTACAAATTCATAATCGAGCACTAGAATTCTGTTTAGCATATCTGCAGCACGAGTCACATTACTCATATTCAAATCACTAACAGCCACGAATACAACGAATCTATCTGTCACATAAAAGTTAAGCTCGGCTAATCGTCGGACCCGAGACGTTAGCTTCCCAGTTAGGGTTTCTACCAATTAAGTTATGGTTTATATGTTGAAGTGCGACGCCTATCTAGGGTAACTGTGATGTCCGTGAAATCTATGATTTGTGGAATAGGTAGTAAGAACTAGTAGCCTTCTGAATCCAGCGGTTTCCCACAGTCTTCTTCGGGTCGTCAGTCCACCTGGTCGGAGGAAGACCTATGCTCCTTTTTCCGAGGCGTGGTCGTCATTCGAGTACCTTTCCTCCCCAACGGTTATCGGTCCTTCGAACTACATGGCCGGCTCGTTACCACGTTAGTCACCTAATTCAGTGAATTATGTCGGTTAACTTTGTTCTTCTAAGGGTTTCATCTCATCAGGAGCATCTTTTACCACATACGAATCTTCACGCGCGCTCCAAGCTGTATTTTTCCTCAATCATTTTTGTACCGCCCTAATTATTGCACAGTTCGGAGAAAACCTTTAATATTTAGTAAGTACTTTATGCTTAGTAAATAGCAGCGTCAAGAAAATTACAAGAAGTTATTACGTTCATTTAGTCGTTATGTTATTTGTTAGTAAACAATGAAACGGTATGGTTACATATTAGTAAGTCGAAGGTCGCGTCAATCTATACATGTATCCTCGTATCTCTAATATTGTGACGTTATGTAGCCTAATCAATTATTTACCTTCCTTCAGTCAAGGAAAATATTGACAATAAACATAATTTGATTACTTCTTCGTTAAAGTACTACAGCGATCGTTTAGTGTCCGTTTTTACAATAAGATTCCAAATTTGATTAGGTAATTACCTATCGAAAAGTTTAAGCTACATGTGAAAGTACGGCTTGTAGGTAAAGGTTACTACAATATAGATGAATACATAAATGATAAGGACGCCTGGAAATAATGTCGTATCCAACTTCGCAAAGGTTAATGACTGAATATATTGTATTAGTTTAAAATATGTACTGAAGAGTTTCCTTGGCCGATTTTCTACTCAATGTAAAACCACCATTCCGAAACGGTGGTAGAATCAAAAAATGACATGCCTAAGTGTATTGAAATAATACGTACATGAAAAAATGTTTTTGAATTTGAAATTATTAAGAAATGTGCGTACTTATAATCTGTTTATGGTAATAATAAATTGCGATAACAGATCATTTGAATTCGAAATTAGAAACACTATACCGTTATGAGCATAAAGTTAACAAACAAGTTTAGTAACATATCAGTTGGCGAGCGGAGTAGAAACAAACTAAAACAAACTTTGTTACGCCATATCGATTGCGCCAATACCTACTGATAGTGATTTTAGTTCACATACTATCTTTATATTACTAGAGCGGGCGACCTTTGTATTACCTTGCAAAATTTGTCTCGTTTTGTAAGATTTCTCATTAACATTAGCCTATAGCCTTCCTCAGTAAATTGATTATGACACAAGATTTTTTATTTTTGAACCACTAGTTCCTAGGTTTAGTGCTTTTAACCAAACTAGCTCTTCCGTTTTGTAATATTAGAATAGATTCTTCTGTCCGAGTGTATGTAACGAATACACGATTAGACCGATTTTGATGTTTTTTTGTGTTTAAGTGGATACGAAGCGCTTTTGCGATTTAACCCAATAGAATATTATTTTTATGACGCAGGATAACTTTTCCCCGCTTAGAACGTCAAGAAGTATTTCTGCCTTACGTTGAAGTTGTAACAAACAAAATTCTTAGGTCACAAACTAGAAAATACAGTATAAGGGCTGTAGCTGATGCTATTCGAAAGGGTTTTTTAAACAAAATAAAAACCTTTGCAATATCATATCACTGATATGGTATTACATCTTTCGGCAAACATAACTAATTTTCTTTAAAAAGGTACTGCAAAGGGTTTTATTTTCTTTACAAAACCCTTTGCAATAGCATCAACTACAAGGGCTATATTTTCCCCATATAAAAAAGTTGCAGATTACTTATGTTCGCCGAAAAATGAACCATATCAGTGCCCCCGGATATACAAAGATGATTGCAGTCGCGGAAGCTCCTATATAGGACAAACAAAACGGACTATCTCTCAACGGATAAAAGAGCATATCAGCGCAGTCAAAAACAACGATCCAAAGAAATCTGCTTTACCAGAACATTTGATTAAAACCGGTATTAACCATTGGATCGAACTACTTAACCCGAATTAGAATCGTAATATTCAATACGATGTATTTGATTGAAAACAGGTTTTTCTTATGCCCAAAAAACAAAACTAAACAAGTACGGAATAATAATAATATCACGTCTGCATAATTTAACGAATCAATAAAAACAAAGAAATGAAAAACTTTTAACAAAAAAGGAAAACCGCTATCAAAAATAATAAAATAATTGGATAAGGGAAAGTGTTTAGGAAGTCAGTTTCAGTTTCTTTAATTGACTTAGACGAAGGCTACTTTCTAAACAGTTTCCCTCATCAAATTATTTTATTATTTTTGAAGGCAGTTTTCCTTTCTTGTTAAAAGTTTTTATTCATGTCTATTTTCTTGCCCGACAACATATCGTGGGACGTGGCTCGTCAGCACGTTTGTCGGTTAAATAATATGTATATTAAAAAAATAGACACAGTTACTATTATAGTAGCACGTATAACCTGGTTCACTACTTTTAATATTTGGCTTGGTGCTTTTATGAAACTCTGATTTATAACTTTTGTTTCGATATTAATAAAGTTCCACAAACAAACAGCGAAAATTATGTAGCATAGATACAACTTTTATTATCACAATTATTTACATTTTTGATTATCTCAATATATAAAAGTGTAGAAGATAGAGCATCGATGTCTGTAGCAAATTTGTTCAGAATTGTCTGATAAAGGTTTTGGTACCAAAATTATATAGATCGATCACATGGTTTATGAGTTACAGCCGAAAATGTTGATTTTTTACTCATCGATGGGACTACTATAGATATACATAATTATATCCTATGATTATATCCAACAGCACTTCAATAAACAAAATCAAAACAAAAGTTGTGCTGACTTTTGTTTAAATTTGATTTCTTATAGCTGTAGCAACGCGCGCTTGGTCCAGCTAGTTTGATATCCAACCTTGTTTCTGCACAACTATACTGTATAATTATAAAATAATGATATAATTGTGATAACAATTAGTTAACTACGTAACTTCTATGAGCACAGACAGAAATTAATTCATCGTGCTACGTTTTTAATGAGAGTCACTTAACGAAATTTAATAAGATATGACGTTTCATTTAAAAAGTTTCGATAATTAACTTTCATTATAGTCATTAAAACTTGGAGACCGGAGGGCGAAAGTCAGAGATATTAATTTAAATACTCCGAGAGAATAAAGAACACCAAAGAAGTTGAAGCTCGTTGCAACTTGTCTCGTTTCATAAAAAGATAAAATCACCTCAGAAACTAGCACCTACTTTAATGAGGCAAATACTACGAGTAAACTTGTTTGGAGAGAAAAACTTGGTGGAGGTATCTCTTTTGAACCTTATTTAATTTCCTTCGCAGGTTTAAAATTTATTTTCAGTATTTTAACTGGAACGTAAAACATGTTCGGATTCTTCAGTCCTCATAATTTGTGACTATACAAAATATGAAGAGAACAATTCTGTATATTTTATCTGAATAACCTCATAATATGTTTTTTAACTTACATTGACTACATTTAAAATGTATAGAAAAATGGAAATGCACTGAGACTTTTCTCAGAAAATCAATTACTATTAACGATCAATTAATAATGTCGGTGCTAATAGTATTGCGTGCACTAGTAGTTGTGTTGTCCAGGAAAAATACGACACAGAGAATCTTAGCGTGGGGCTATGAGTGTGTAGCGCTATTTATTTATTTACTAGCAGACCCGGCGAACTTTGTATCATCTTGGAACATTTGTTTTTGTAACATTTCTCGTTAATGCTTAGCCCCTATTGGGTCGTAGCGTTTTGTAATTAGCCTAAAGCCTTCCTTGGCAAGTAGACTATCCAACATACCATAAAATAACCATAAAAATGGTTATAGTGACTTAGCCTTAAAAGCTAGACATATGCTATCGCGTACTTTTATTTAGATCTTTTAGAGGGGAACAATTTTGTAATACATGATTTTTGAGTAACTTTCACCGTTTACTCAGCGCACGCATGAAAAGCTAAAAATTTTGCCGTTCTCGCAATATTTTTTATTGCTGCTCCTCTCCTATTCATCTTAGCGTGATGTTCCACAGCGTATAGCCTTCCTCTATAAATGGACTATCTTACACTAAAAGATATTTCGAATTGGTCAAGTAGGTCCTGGGATTAGCCCGTTCAAACCCTTTATATATTAGTATAGATAAAGTAAGTATAGTATATTCGTAGTCCGACGTCTCGCGTTGATCCTAAACGAGGGTCCGAGTAAAGCAACTGCGGTGTAGTTCTTAGCAGGATAAGTAACATTATTGGCAAAAATTGTTTAAGCGTTTCTGTACTCCGGGGGCGCGTTAAACAGTAACAGCAGTCATTAAGTAACGAGACCTTTTGGTGACATAAAAACTTCCTACACTTGGATTGGCCACAACCCACCAATCCGCATTGGAGCACCGTGGTGAAGTATTTTCTAGACCTTCTCAAGTGATGAGGAGATACCCGTGCCCTATATTGGGACCTTAATTAGTTGATGCCTTGTAACGTTCCATTTTACGATCTCAAGACGAAGAAACTAAGCCCTTACAACGATATCGATGAAGTTTAAATTTAATTTAATTTAAATAGAAATATGAGCCACTCATTCCTGAGCGTCAACTTGGATATCTACACCAAGAATTACATTATTGTTAAACATTTTGTTTAGTTATTCGGCAAATCGTCATTCCGACGTGTGGTTGAATGGCTATTCAAAGTAAGGGCTAGCCATGGAATTAAACAGCTGTTTGAAGACGTTGGCTGCGACATTATATTCCCGCAATTAAACCTTTACGGCTTTGAACTTTCCATTGTGTGCGAACAAACGTATTTAACGATGCAACATTTTCTGGTAGTAACGAGGACGTGTGATTACCATCATAAATTACTTCATTTATCATCCATATTGAAGCCACGTTTTGATATCTCATATACATATGTAATAATGTATAGTTTGAAATTACGCGAAACTGGATGCGGCACTATTTTTAAGAGTCTAACCGCCGGTTTCTCAAAGGTTGATCAATGTTAATGTCATATCAAAATTAACTAATAAACTGTTAAATCTATTGTCAAACATCAATTGGGTTGCTGAAAACATGATTACATCACTTGATTTGAATGACTGAATAGTTAAACAGAACTATTTAAATTAACCTCCAAATTGTATGCGATATTGCGATTTTGTTTAATGATTTATTATTGTCTAACCAACATTTCAGATACACGAATCAATTTGACAGAGCTTTTAAGTTAGCATGCTTGTTAGGTCAATAAGATTTGATTAACCTTTCAGAAACCGGCCGTAAGAGTAAGAGAGAGATTGTGTGTATTTAAGCGGAATCGAGAATGGCTCAAAGAAAATATGATCGGATTAAAATGTTTTTTTTGTTGCAGGATAATATCTGTCGAATCTGCTTGTACTTTGCTTGTATTTTATGTATAAAAGATACAAAAATATAGGCATATGTTCTCGAGACGTGGGTGTGATTTGTTCATGGCTCCCAGGACGCAAGGAACACTAGCTTGGGGGTATAAATGTATAAACATTTCTTATTATTTTGTTAACCGACTTTAAAAAGAGGATGTACTTCTTATGTGTGTTATTTCATAACGTCTTATTGTGTGTGATTTTGATGATTTTTAATTCGAAAGCTTGTCGTGTTGTACCATTAAAATTGAGCGACATCTGGTGAGTATTTTCTGAGTTATCCTTCATAACGCGCATTTACTTGACGTATGACTTCGAACTCAGATGATAATAATACGGAGTATTACGGAGATTTGAAGTCGATTTTTGCTTTGTTCTTTAACAAAACTATTATTACTTAATCTGTTGTGATAAAAATAGTCTTAAACCAAACTTTAATTTAATAATATGAATATTGTTTATTCTATCTAGCTAAAATATATAGGTAATTTTTAATACTTTCATATTTTTCGCAATTTTTTTGGAAATCCTTGTAATTTGTGGACTCTATTGGATCGAACCCCTGACACGCCCCTTGTACCCCTAGAATAAAGACGGTACTCGAAGTATAACCAAGCTGCAAGAATGGATTATTAGTTTTAATTCATCAATATTAAAAATTACTAATAAAGTATCCGCTATACGTATAACAATAAAAACCTTGCAACTACTTCCACAACAAACCGATCGTTCAAGAACAATCGAGATACGAAACAACCCGTCCCAGTTATCAAAGATCTTTAATTGTTCTTGAAACTTCTCCATTACAAAGAACAAAAGGAGTTTCGTATTCCTCGTATTAGTTTTACGCTATTTGAACTTTGTGACTAGTTTTGGACGTACAGAGATAACGAATAAATATGCCAGCACATTTTCTTTTTAATACCTGTTTTGATTTTCTTTTTTTAACTCAACAGCAGAAAATCCAGCTGTTTTTCCATTAATAGTGACTGTTACGGCGTAACGGAACGTCGCGGCCACTTACGCGTCTGTGACATACCGCCTAATCTGTGCGCTACGATCGACCGCGATTGGCGGAGATTTAAAATCAAAGTAAAACGTAAATTAGTAATCAATACTAATAATTTTGAATTATATAACGCATCTCAATCACTTTGTTACGCGACCGCATCCGATCAACATCTCTGCATAAGCACTAATCACGTCCGTAATTAAAGTACATTCGAAATCGCATACAAGCTATTATTCAACACCACCTGAAGACCCCGTGCCTGCGGAAACAGTGACCACTACCTATTAGGGACAATAATGCAAAGTAATTAGTGTTCCTTTTATTTCTAATTCATTGTTATTACATCCATACTTGCTTCAACTACACTATTGAGGCTCACACAGAAAATCACTGTTGATTTGACGCCATAATATATCTGAATGCGAACTTTTTTCGTCGGCCATTGCTACAGGTATATATATACTCCTATGAACGTCAAATATTTTGCTTCTATTTGGTTGATTAAAATTCCTCTGTCCAGATGCTACGCTGTTACTGAAGTACTTAGTAAAGTGCGTGCAGATTATTCACATATAATATTTTAAGTTTGTGGCAAAATGTAAATATCTACTTTATTATTCGCGTTCTGAGTGACGGGTAATGTAGCGGAGAGCATTATTCAGACGGCGAGGTACAAGTATGTTTATATTTCAACGAGATGAAACAATAGGCTGCCTCTTCTACTGAGTATATTCAAATGTCTTCAACAGAAATTGTAAACAGGTCTGGTTTATCAAGAGGATCACGATCTTAAGGACCGTCGGCATTGTTCGGAGTGGAGACTACTCGATACCGACTTCAATTGAGAATCTGTATTTTAAGGGTAGTTTTTACGAACATATTTGTTTCTAATTAATGGTGTTGTTGGATAAGTTATTAAGCCTTGTCGACAGTCATGGAATGATATTCAATTCCTGTGATTCAGTTCGTTCATTAACATACATATTGTATATAGATAATCACGCCTTTTTCCCTTTGGGGTAGGCAAAGACCACTTCCTTCCATTTGCTACATCAACAAAATTACTAATCAAAAACATTCATTTCGCTTCATCAACTTTCATCACTCTTTTTATACATGCTTGCCGGTTTAGGGAACTTTTCACATGACCATTCTTCAGGACGACTTCTACTTGATTGTAAAACATCCTTCGTGGTCTTCCTCTCCCAGCATTTCCATTCATTTCTATGTCATAAATTTGTTAATCTTCTTAATCTTCTTTCACCCATTCTCTCTACATGAGCAAACCATCTCAAAAACCCTTTCTTAATTATTTCAACTCAACTCCTTCGTTAATTAACATTGGTGCAACATAACCGACCCAGCCATCACAAATTACGCATAAATTGAATACTTTGACCTGCGATGATTGACATCAAGGAAAACCTCAACGTCGCTCAACGACATTGCATTAATAAGTGAATTGTCCAATTTATTACTACGAAACCTTTACGATTATAGTTCACATTCAAATGGAAATCTTTGTAGAAGTAATGATGTAACTTTGAGAAATTAGCTCGGGGCATGCTTTCTGACAACAATCCCCTCCAGCTGTTCGAGAGATAATATTCACCGACGACGCCTCCAGCCATTCAACTTTACGGTTATTTTGGCACATTTTAATCATTTTGACAGTTCCAGATAACAGAACTTTTATATCAAGTACTCGACTAATAGAGATTCAGAAATGTTCTGAAGGCTGGCCATAAGGCAGCTTCTAAAGATTGGGTTAAACACGTTATTGCATTAAAATACACTTTAGAAAAACATAACAATAGTAATATCCCTGTTATAATTAACTATTACTTTTCAGTTTTTTAATCAAAAATATAAAAGGCTTGGATTTTCTGTGTTCTGGCGCTAGGCGGTTTTGTCAGAGAAACGGATATGAAAAACAATTATGAGTTGAGAATAAAATTGAATCTGCTACGTAACTGTATTGCCGTCAGATATTATTATATCTGGGTCTCGCGTTCTGTAAACTGGGATACAGGATCTACTGACGAAACAAAATAAAAAATTAAGAATGAATAATCTTTTACTAAGTTGATGCACCTTACTACCCAAGAGCACATCACTTCTTACTATCAAGTGGATTTGTGGTCAAGCATTAACTTATAATATGTAACACAAAATTTCTTGCTTAGAATATGCGCGTGGAGATTGTGCAGCAACGAAATGCATTGGTAGCGAACCAGGTACTTCTTATTGTTGTCACTCACAATACTTAATATTGTCAGTTCAATACTCTCGCGGCAATTACTTCTATGACTCACTCCTTACTCTCACTTATTTGCACCATGACAACGACCTTCACAAATAAATAGAATCCCCCTTATTGTGACATTTGTGTTCCATTCACACTTCACTCCATTCAGGTCTTATCATACCATCAAAAATCACCAACCAATTCATCATTTGTTAACATCCAATAAGCTTCTTTCTAACTTCTTTCTTCCACTCATCTTCTCGGACACTCTTCAGCATAAAAGATAACTTATAATATGAACTAAATATAGTGGCGCCAATTAGGGGAGGCCTATGTCCAGCAGTGGACCTTAAAGGGCTGATAGATAGATAGATAAACTAAAATTCCTAAGTGGTTTGCTTAGGATTAAAGATCTTTCAATGTTACAATTAATATTAGTTAGAATACTTGTATATCAATAAATAAGTGAAACACTTTTTATATGATTTTCAAAGTAACTAATTTGAAACAGTTTATTAACTCAGTCTTAAAAAATAGCTTTTCTAAGTTATACTAAGATCGAATCAGAGTAAATAGTCTGAGGAGGTCTAAGGCTAGACACGGTTACGGTACGAAGGTTAAACTTTCGTTCCCTTGGGTAAAACCACAGAACAAAGTTGGACGAGAAATCGTTTTTTAACTAGTAATTAGTCGTTAATTACTAATTACATCCGTCGGGAATTGGTCTGTTTACGGTGAACTGCGTAATTATCTGTTATTAAGATACTTTGTATTACTCTATAATAAACAGTCTGTGCTTTACGGGGCTTTTGTTCCATTCTTGAAACACTACTTCTTTCTTCTTTCCTTCCAAATTATATTTTTTTCAGGTATAGATTTAGTTAGGAGCTATTTTCTTGTATTGCCCAGTTCTGTGTTGAAGTATATCGGCAATACTCGCCTCGGTGCCGGACTGTAAGACGTATTAACCGATCATAAAAGGCCGGATATAACCGGCTTGTATTTTACGGGTTTTCGGGGCCCGAGTGTACAATACTGTTCAATTCGTTTCTGTTCATTAAGTTGCCCTTTACGTCTAAACATAAAACTGTGTTTGTACTTGTAGGATATTTGAGTAAAACTATTAGTGGGTTTATTTATTAACACAATAGATTCTAACAACTTATTGAAATATTGTTTGCCTTTTGTTCCTTTGTTACCGCTAATCTTAAATAGGTACTTAGTTAACTTAACGAACTGGCATGCGGTTTTTTGCCATATTGCTACTACTGGAAATATAATTATAATATATATTTTATTTTAATCGGCTTCATAAAAAACGCAATTTTAAGAGTCCATTCTAAACTTTTATGAGTTCGGGTTCTAAAGTCTAGATTTCTCGAAACAAAACGATGTTACTATTGACTAGTATACTCGTATACCAACTATCCATTACTTTTTTGATACTGTTTTCGCAAAAAAGTACTCTCATATATAACTTAAAAAAAATGCTACAACCATTTTTAAGACCAAGCTTTTACTCTTTGGTAGTGTGGCCTTACTGATTAAATAAAGTGCCAATAATAAAAGTACCAGATCCCCATTTTAACTGTTCTTTATACAGCTCAGTAATTCTTATGTCACTGCTTTAACCAACAGTAACAATTTTCGGATTAGGAGACAACTTGTCGCACGAAATAATCATGTTTAACAACTATGACAATGTAGTATAATAGACAATCTTAATATATATAAATTACGTGTCACGGTTTTGTCCGCGATGGATTCCTAAACATAACCGACTTTAATCAAAATTTGCACACTGTGTGCAGTTTGTTCCAACTTGAAAGATAGGATAGCTTTCAGCTCAATTTATAGAAAAGCAAATTATTTGTTTAATATCTCACAAAGGATTAGTTCCATAAGATTCTAACAGATGGCGGTGTACGGTAATTAGTCGGCTAAATTGAGTATGTAAACCTTACTAACACAAATGCGTGGCCGGGTCTGCTAGTATTACATAAATTGAGTATGTAAACCTTAATAACAGCAACGCGTGGCCGGGCTTGCTAGTATACTATATGATCATAAGAAACTTCGTTCAAGAGATGTATGTATCATCTTTGTTCATAACAAACAGTTCGTAATCGTGCACTGTGCCACACAACAGACACCTAGTGGAAATATATCACAAAATTTACCAATTACGACAACACATCTCAAATATTTTTGATCAAATTCAATTCATCCAGAATTTCTTTATTAAATCATCCACCGCTTAAGAAAGAAATTATAGAGATTTTCCAAAGAATTTATCCAGATTTTCTTTATTAAGTCATCCGCCGCTTAAGTAAATCCTTGCCCTGTACTAAATAAAATACCCGATATTTACGATCCATGAAAGAGAAGTTGCAATAAAATATGTATCTTGTACGGTCGACGGCCGATTTTATGTTTCATCGTAAATGTGCCGCTGATTTAATGCCCTTTCTAAACGTATTGGCTGCGTGTAATCTTCGGCCGTCGTACACTGAGGTGTTTAATATTTGATGGGATAAGGGAATAAAATCAATACATTACGTGTTTGCGAGCCTATTTATGTAAGTATTCATCCCATGAATCGTAGCTCAATGAAGCGTTCGATCTTTGGAGATCGACTGAGTAGGGAATGTTTGTGTGAGATCGGTCTGATAGCACGCAAGACTGCTTGTGTATATCAAAGAACTAAGCACGTTTGTTATCGTTGGATAAATGCTAATTGTTCACAGTAGGTGCTTCAACAGGCTATCTTCTAAATTTAATACATTGTCTAAATTTCATTTTAGTTGACCTTATTTATTTATTTACACTTTATTATACCTAATACAAAGTAGTACAAAGGCGGACTTATTGTTAAAACCATTCTTTACAAGTCAACCATTTCGAAGCAGAGATCAGCGATGGCGATATTGACACCAAAAGAGAGAATCAGAATTTAATATACTTTAACATTTATATTTTGTACAGTAGTTAAAGGCGTACAGTTAGTATTTTTATAAGCTTTTGTTTAACTTACATTAGTAATTCAGTATGGGTATTCAATCAGAATTAGAACTACATACTTCCTTTTATACTACGAAATTTAAGTATTACGTAATTTATTTAGGTCCGATGTCAATGCATTTATTTTTATTATTATTATTTAATAGTTAATTACAAAGTTTATATATTATGCAGTTTTTTATTAATTTGAGTGATTTAAACGTATAAAACAAAAAATCAGTTTGCTTAGACTGACGCCAGATGACGCTGTTGCGTATTTTAATTGTTTATTCCCTTAATACGAAGAGATTATACTTCACACTAAACTACGGCACCTTATTTATTATTTTAGTATAATTGAAGTATGAATTCAAAGGTTGTCTTTAAAAAGTATTTTACACTTCGTTTAGTTGTATCTGTAAGTACTTGTATATCAACTTCCACACTACATCTATAGCTTAAGTTACGTTGGGATCATATAGAATGACACGAACTGCACGTCGAAAGATAAAGATATTAACGATGTAATCCTCACATCGGCTTCGCAGTGAAGGGACGTGCCGCGTAGAAAAGAAACCCGCTTCAAAGAGATGTAAACAGGGCAGATAGTAAAGCTGCTTGTGGCGTTATCGAGACCTCGGCTACGCCAGTCAGCCTCACGGCCACTGGTTATCTACAGCCGACAGTTCTATGAGTAAATCAAAGGAAAAACATGAAACATTTTCCGTTTTGTAATCGGTTACGTTGGATGATATGTTTTTTATGGCTTCATTCCGAGCTGAGAGGCGGATTGGAGCGAATATAAGAGTAATTGTCCTAAGAATTATTGTCGAATAGATAAGTAATGAACACTTAAGTGAACTAAATATACTATACAATGTTTATAATGAAGTTTTCAGCATTTTATACGCACTCAATGTACTGGAATATAAGGATGTGAACGAACATTACCTTTGAATATTTAAAAAAAAAGAAATAACAGGCAGGAAACACTGGTAGAGGTTAAGCGGAATTCGTCTTTAGCAGTTACTGAGATGATTTTTAAGTTTGATACTAAAATAGAAGCTTGTCATCAGATCTTATGTGTTTTATGAAAATGGGTTACATCCCCTCCTGGCGACCTTTCCCTTTCTTTCTCTTTCTATTGTATACGGTGTGAGAGAGATAAAAGAGGGTTGCGCATTATAAGTCAAAAAATATACAAATTTAATTAATGGATTACATATAAATCACGTTATGAGTTGAAAAAACAATGTACGGAAATTCGTTTCTAGTGGAGGTCTTCCGATGGCACAATTTAAAATACACATCTTTCTTTAATTACAGTATATATAACCGCAAAAGACGTAGCGATGCCTCACCAGGCCCACAATCGGTTTGACAAACGTCTTAGATGTTTCAGAAACATATACAAGCAAATGTTACAAATTAATTATATTATTAGTATCCATTCCTTCATTGTCAAAATTCCTCGAATACAAACAACGCATTGCTTCGTCTTTCGTCATGCGACTCGCGAAGCACTAGAATATTTTTTGCGCGTCTGTATTCCCGTTGTTTAGAAGCGAATTTGAAATCAACCTGTAGGTATCTTTTGGCTCGATTACAATTAGTACGTTAGTACAACAAAGACAATATAATCAGGTACCATTACGTGGGGGTATAATCAAGTATTAACTTATAAAACTATTACAAAATATGTAAAATACTTTTACGGTTTTACCCTCTTCATGAATCGATACATTTTTAGTATGTTTTATATTGACAAGTTTTTGTTAAAATCCCGACAGGAATGAGACGTTAAGGTCAATATTTTTATTATGTGTTGATTTTGTTCCTGTTTATGTCATTGAAATCCTCCTAAAGGTTGGTTCTATTTTAATTATTTTTACGTGTGTTTAAGGGGATTCGAGAATGGTTTAGATTCAAAATTCGATCCGATAGATAAAGGTTTTTTATGTTGTAAGACAAAACTCGAGAAAGTGAACATTTGGATTGCTATTCAATTTAATTAGCGCAATAGATGTTTATAGGTACTAAGCACTACAGTTATAACAATTTCAAGGATAATTGAAACAAATTTGAATATTCAAACATCGTCCCTGACACCCTTCATTAATAATTGAATTGAAGCTTATAGCCCACGGCTTGTTTCAGTTTACTGTGTTGTGAGACTTGTGAGTGATCGGCCGACTTGAAGGTCTTCTAGTAACATACATTTACATTTTATACATAAACTGCGCATTTAAGTTTTTAGGATATATCATTTAAACTTGCATTCATAACAACATCAAAAAATATATACGAAGGTATTGACTTCACAGATCATAACCAGAAATTCCAGAAAAACAATATGATATTAAGTTTCTTTCTTCAGTCACCGTTTTTTTTACTTTTCCATTTATACTTTAAACCTAGAAAAAGGTTTATTTTATATAGACAATATTCGTTTTGGTTTTGTTATTTTTATCTTAAATTATAGCATTCTAATGCGAAAACTCTTCGGCTTATTTTTGACTAGTGAAGCCGGCAAACTTCGTATCACCTTGGAAAATTTGTCCCGTTTTTGTAATATTTCTCATCAATGCTGAGTTCATATTGGTCGTAGCGTTATGTTATATAGCCTTCCTCGTTAACTGTATTATCCAACACAAAAAGATTTTTTCAATTCGAACCAGTAGTTCTTGAGATTATCGCGTTCAAACTATCAAACTCTTCAGCTTTATATTATTAGTATAGATTAGCAGATTCAGAAAGATCAGGTATTAATTTAATTTAAGTAAATGAGGTGTAAGTATTGATACAGAAATCTATTTAAAATCCAATTTCCAATTTTATTATTCGATATACGCCGTGAGTGATGGCGGTTGTAGGCGCTTTGATCGCAAAATAGAAATGTTCGTACATTCGTGCCTCAAGGAACTCCACAATTCGATCACGGAACGTGCCAAGTTACTGACGTGTATCGTTCAAGAAATATTACAGTAGTAAATTCGATCGAATTTATATTATGGTTTAAGTAACTGTATTTTTTTTTATTTATCTTAATATATATAAAGTACGTGTTACGGTGTTTGTCCGCGATGGATGGATAACTAAACTATTTAACCGATTTAATCAAATTTTGCACACCATATCCAGTTTGATCCAACTTGAAAGATAGGATAG
>DWJN01000430.1:0-24328 GCA_018248895.1 Carystus phorcus
GTGGAGGTGTCTATCGGTGCACGCGGGCGTGTGTGCGTGAGCCCACTCATGGCAGCGGACTATGACGGCTCGTAGATTTGACAGCTAGCTCAATGCGAGTTCAGACGTTCATTAAACGCAGGCCGATATAAATTCGTGAAATAAGGATTATTTACGTAGGATAAGACGTAGTGTAGTGGTATTGCGTGCGTATTGCGTGAATTTTGTTTTGAAGTGATACGAAAACTTTTCGCGCGCGAGATTTCAAGTTCGTTGCGCCTTATAAGAATTGACTGTACCAATTGATTTGTGACATGTCCGATTCGAGGAGTGTTTGCCTATCATGTTCGCAATTGGATCTGGTTCGTTAGAAATCAGTCTGAGGGTCTGCGGTATGAATAAAATATCATTCGCCGTTTGGTGGCCCCGACTAGATCGAGCGGGTACTGTGACGAGAGGAAAAAATAAATTGGGATCGCTATGATGAACATGTTCGAATTAAATCAATTAAGTATGACAAAAAATAGATGATATTCTGTGATGTGTACAGACAAAATAAATAAGTTATTTTTATACGTGAACAAGTTTAGTGCGAATTAAAATTACGTGGAAACTAACGTGACTGGATTTATATAAACGTTTATTTGATGTTGCTTAGAGAGTTGATTTTTCTTAAGTGAATTGGAGTTAGATTGGTGAGTTAAATAAATATTAATAATTATTTTATATTGCACAAAAAATACTTTGATAATCGATTAAAATTTGCAAATAATCTCTCATTCATTTGGTTTTAAATTTACTCACGCTTAAGATGTTTACATTAATTTTACAAGGCGATTACTTTGATCAAGTTAATAAAATATTTTGTAAACATTGTTATCTTGTGACAAATTTGCGAATAAAATAACATTCAACATTATACATTTTATGACCAATAAAACGAATGATTAATAAAACGAATGATTAATAAAACGAATGATTAATAAAACGAATAATCAGAAAAATGTAAATGAAACAAAACGACCGTTTTTATAACCGGATAGGAACAATGATTTATCCATAACCATATCCATGTCACGAAAATTAATACAGACATTAACACAAATCAACGTGGATATTATATTGTTCTCTACATATCAAAGTTGGGTCATCTTTTGTGGGAGTTGCCGAAAGCAGGTACCGGTCCGGGCATCATTAATAAAAATCATTGCGTTGGCTTTTAAAAAATCTTTTGAGACAGAATAGAGTCGTCTCTACCATGAGTGGTTGGAAACGGCACCGCCTTGGGGTTGCTCATTAATCACTTTCCGTTGCTGATAGAGATGCTTATGTAGAGTTAGAATTTTTTCAGAGACATATTTGCGTTAGTACCTAATTATATTTTAATTGGTAGAGATTAAGTAGCCAAAAAATTAATGACTATGAAATCTGTTTATATTACAAAATCATATTTAATTTAGTAGATTTACTGTTAGCTATTTTTAACGAAACTTACTCCCACAGCTTCATATCGCAGAAAATAAACTAAAATAAATTTAGAATGTTTCAAAACATTCCTATTCACGCAACTATGAAATTTGTTTACTACATTTTCGACGTTGCGTTGCAATTATTTATCTACGAATAATTTCGATGTGTACAGAGTTTACAATAATATCACTGTTCTTAAATATCTTTTTTATTATTTACCGTTACTTGTTCTTTTGTAACATAATAGGCGCCAACCTAATATTTTGATACAAAGTGGATCTATATTATATTCGGAAAATAAAATAAATGAGAATTTCTTGTTATGCAATTTTTGTAGCAAATAAAATAAAGGTTCTTGTTTTTAATTTTATACATAACTTAAAATAGTTAATGAGCAGAAAAGGAGTTAAATATTACTTATTAAAATAAAAATAAAATATGATGATTTAAAACCAAATCCTGAGTAATTCTTCCGCTATAAAAGTCGGGAAGAATTAATACATTCATCAGTCATTTTGGATTATAATATAAAACAACTATTACATTATAACAGTTATTCAATAGTTCTGAATTATATTTACAAAATTATGTAATCATATAATTGTGATATATGTATATATGTACATATGTTTACCGTGACAATATAAAATATATTTATATATCGATGATTAATTGCCAGCGAATTTCTTTGTGGAACTTCTACGTTCTACCACTTGAAAGAATTGCTGTAAATTTTTATCCAGTAATAACTATGTATGTATATAAATACACTAAATGTTCCTTTGAAATACACTTCTTTTTATGATAAAAGTTACATGTTTCTTCGTTTTGTAATTTTTGCACTTAGACCGACGAAAAAAACTTCTTATCTTTTATATGTACTCTTATTTATTAGAATAATAGATAGCAAATGGGGCTAATATGTAATTCTAGACAGCGAATATATAAAGATATACTAACGTCATAAAAGTAGCAAGTGACGCCATGTTAAAGACGAAGTATGAACATGATTAGATACACCAAGTTTACGAGATGGTATGGTATATATATTGAATCAAATGTCAAGTAAATGCCACCACAAAGCCGCGTCACAACTCATAAATAGGCAAGTAGGTAACTTTGTACGTAACATATTCAATAATATATGTTACCTTAAATAGAATAAGGTAGTATTTACCATTCGTATGTTTATAAATCAATATATCCAACTAATAATTACTTTGACAGATGTTTAATAGCGTATTAATAAAGAACCTTTGCCTATTTAATTTAACAGTTTAGGTACTTTAATTGTTTAAATATTATATTTTTACATTACGTTCAAAAATCTTGACACACTAGTCATTATTAATACTCGTGACCCGATAGTAAACAGTCATATAAATGCCTCGCCCGGCCATCGAACCCAGGAAGCCTTGTTCGACATATCAATTCACTAATATGTACGTATGGATTTCAATAAATTCTTCTGACAAATGTAAAATGTGATTGATATTTTTGTTGGAAAATCGAAATCGCCTTATTCGCATTCGATATGTACTTACACTAAATTTAGTAATAAATTGGTGTAATTAATAATATAATGTTATTACCATACATTTATTGATGTAATTGTTCAATCAAATTTAGTATAAACAGTTATATGGGTAAATAACACAAAATATTATGCGCTCAAACTATTGGATATATTTCTTATCATTGAAGTATTCCGCCACGCTGTTTGCGATCTGATTAGAAGTTCCAATCTGTGTTACTCTATTAAAGTTTTTTACTTTACTTAGTTCTCTTGAAGTATATGAATAGTAAATATGAATTTGTTCAATATTTTACTAACTTATATTAACCTCTTCTTCGATATTTGAAGATATCATTTTTTTACACTTAGTTCAATTTATATGTATGGCAATATTAAAATTCGGACCGAAGCTTACAAAAATAATTTTGTATTCAAAGTTAAAAGTTTTCTTACATTAGCTCGATAGTAAAAATGCTGCTTTTTATCAGTTAAATTATCATAATTTTATTATTGAAATATAAAGCTGTCTATTCAAATTCAATATTTTTATTGTAATGAACGATTGCTTGTTAATAATACGGTTAGTTAATATGGAATAAATATGAAAAACATCCGTTACAAGTCATAACACGCAATTTAATCGTGACAATAAAATATGTCTTGAACGCAGCTGTAGGACGCAAAATTAAACGTTTTTCAATATATTACCAGGACAGACACATTATTTTAGGTGAAAGTGATAGTTATTTTGACTTTATTTAAAGTAGACTGTAAAGGTTAAAGTTAACTGCAAAATTATTTTATGGTTTAAATAACATTAACCTTTCTTTGCAACATTTATTGTTCAATGCATATAAAATCGATATATTTGTTACATTGTTACTTGTAGATAAAACAATATCGGGTGAAAAATTAAGGCAAAGTATTCATTCATATGTAAGGTAAAAGTGGGTGAAAAGTAGATCCTATGTCTTACGATACAGGACAAATATTTGAATGTGTACCTTTTGTAAATTTCCGTTCAGTACTACTAGTTCCGATATTATTTATCTTATCTATACCAATAAATAAAATTGGAGTGTCAGTTTGTAATAGTAAAATAACCGCTCTTTACTAAATGCATATGTATGCACGGTACATTTAGCAAAATACCTAACGTTTTATTACAATTTTTGTCTGTCTGTTTGTTCCGACTAATCTTTGGAATTGCTGGACTGATTTAGACGGCACTTTCACTGGTAGATAGCTGATGTAATAAGGAGTAACTTAGGCTACCTTTATTTTAGAATGATTAGTTACCAACTAATAAATTTTATGTTAATTTCCACGCGGACGAAGTCTCTTACACAATGATGAATGAATTTTTTATATTATTATTATTTAATATTTTTAAGTCTATGATCTCTCTGTAGGTAACTAATCTACTTTAAACTTACAGAAATATTTGAATCTAAAAATTAGTCCTCTTTACGGTTCTATTATCTGTACAGAAATCATTAATCACAAATATCACAATACCTTTTATTATAATAATATTTTATGCACTTTATTCGCTAATGAACTTGTATCTACTTAATTTCCTTAAACGCGTGTAGGAACTGGACTTCACTACCATAGCAAACTCGTAATCATTAATGTTAAGTAGGTAGTATTTAGTCAAGTTATTAAGTCAGTTTCTACAACACTAATTTCATGTAGCTCGTCCGCAACTATAAAAGTATGGACAAGTCAATTACAAAATATAACATTTTTTGCTCGAATTTCAATGATAAAAGATGTTCCGCGTTATGTTTTTGAAACTGGATGGTTTCTTTTCTAGCTCTATTATTGTAACGGTGCCTTTCACCGCTATCTACTGCCCATCTGATGAACTGCTTTTTAGAGATCTGTAATGAGAAATGAAACTGAATCGCAGCAGGATCTCATCGTTACAATTTTCATCGTGTTTTGAATACTTCATTTTTATTATAGATCATTTCTATGACACATTTTTTTTTATTTTATTTTTTATTTTTTTAGCCGACAACGTATTGCTGATGCCTTTAGTGTTTCTTATATCTGTGGCCAACGATGACTTCCTCTCATCACGTAGCTTCTTTAACGCCTTAGGTACAAAGTAACAAATAACGGTAATAAACTGAAGTTAGTAAAAGAAAATCTTTTTTTTTTATTAAAGGTACTAGCTAAAATTGAGATTGTATTACATACGGAACACAATACAGAACCAAAATTTATGCTTGGATACTTTTTATTCACTGACTTAATAAACCGAGCAGCATGTAAGATTTTAATGTGTACCAGAGATTTAGTTGATGCGATAATGCAGCGTGACCACTTTGACCACGACTTTCTATGAAACTACTTGTACGGCGGCGCTTTTCAACAAAATTTTGTATGCCCTTAACAACGTCTTGTTTAGTTCAGTACGTCACGAATGTGCCTCTAGAGCTACTAATATAAATTAAATATAAATACTGTATGGCGCAGAACTATGATTTACTTAATAACAAACTGATTCTAATTGTTTTATCGCATAATTGTAGTAGGTGATGATAAATCATTCACCATTGCCCATCAACTGCGGTAATACCAAAGACGTCAACAATACATTGTCAAGCAAGAAGTCCGAGAGAAGGGACTATTGAACATTAAGCTCAACTTTAAGCTCCTAGACACAACTTGACGTATTCGGCTAAATATACTATTGTTGATGTTATTAACATAAATACATGAAATATCTATAAGATCAGTTACTTTATTGTTTGTTACTTATATAGAAATATAATAAAAAACAATAATAAGTAAATAATAAGTATCATACATTGTAACTTTCTCTCAGCGTTTAAATAATCTTTGTGAACTATTTTTACTTTAGATTTATACACATACAAAGTCGTACGATTCGGTTGATGTTTTTTTGTTTCTTTTCTCTTTATTTCCAATTGGTAACACATTGATAATGCCATTGGTGATGCTAATGTACATGGGCAACGATGACCACTTATCATGATGACCACTGCTGGTCTCGTTTGTCGTTTATTCATTTAAAGTCAATGTTACATCGCAAAAAAGTTTTCATTTCATCCTATATCTATATCTTATTTATGTGTGGGTAAAATTTATCATAAAATGAATTATTTATAGTTTCATTTTCGTCAAACAAACAAGTGTTCTAATACCATTGTCTATTATTCAATAAGGAGATCGCCCACGAGTTATATTATAGCAAATAAACTAACGTCGTTTCAACAAGTTATTATGAATTCACTTACAAATGTGATGATTAATTGGTTGTCAACATTTTCTAAATACCTATTTAACAGAAATTATTATGCCCACCGCTATATTTAATGTAATACCATTTGTACGTGTCATCGGTCGCAACTAACGAAATTGCCGTCTCATTAAAGTTTTTAATTAACTTTAAACGTACGGTGATACTATCAAAATTAGACTATAACTACGTGCTGTTTTTGTGTATGATATAATAAAGTATCACTTACTATATAAGGTGCCCTTATGATTTTAAATTGTAACGGACACTTAGGAACTATAGCTTATTTTATTGGAACTGCCCATGCCTACTTCAAGACCTATATTTTTCCAATGTCTAACTACTACTAATGACTAGCAACATAATAGTATAGTAACATTAGCAACGAAGACCCGCGTGGCGCAATGTTCACGCCGGACCGCCGTACGAAGGGCCCTGGGTTCTATTCCAAGCGAGGCAGATTTTAATGATGATTTTCAATTTCTGTTTTCGATCTTGTTGTGACTGTTATTGTTTTTTTTATGTTATTTATGGTACCCAAGATACAGGGAATCCTAATATGGATCTCTGACTGTGTATCGTTATGTAATGTTTCAAGTTTTTTTATTTATGTCTGTTAGGGGTTTGCCAAAAATTTTCAAGTGATATTCAATCAGTTATTACGCAACTTAGTAAGATATGGTTAATACAACTATTTATTACTTCTGCGCAAGTTTTACAAACGAGTTTAAATATGTTATAAATTTATACATGGTTAACTTAACTTTGATCATGTATTTATTTTATACCGTTATTCGACCCAGTTACATGAATCATGTTCTTGTCGTGACTTAAACACATCAATCGTGAGTACCTAGTTTATTTAGTATCCACGATGATAGATTTCATTAGCTTCTCATTAGCGTCAGCTATAAATATTTGTTTATAATTTTTTTATCAAAAGCTACACTTGTTCATATCATTTTTTATGTCAAGATATCTAAAAAAGTTAAGCATGATATTATATTTGTTAAAGTAATTACATCGTATGTAAATAAAACTACGTCGACAGTTACCTAAATTTGTAACAGTTGTCGGTCGACCTTACTATAATCTAACTGGTTAACAAAGCGTTGGCTCTACTGTTACAATACTTATTTACGTGACAATACTATTAAATTTTAGATGTATTTACTGATCTGTGTTACGACCGTAACATATGTGTTATGGGTCGATGAGTTAACAACTGTATTTACCTATGTGATTATAGTTAAACTAATAACATGAAGTACACTGTTAACTATGTCAAATTAAAATAGTAGAAATCACTTCAATATAATTAATTATGGTTTTGTTAAAATATTTTTCTTCTTTTTTTTCAAGACAAGTTCAATTTTTAAGTTGACAAATACATTATTTAATTCAAACTTAAGGAAGTCCTATCTAGAACTAGTAGAGCCGACGAACCTCGGAACATTTGTCCCGTTTTTGTGACATTTCTCAACAATGCTTAGCTCATATTGGTAGCGTTATGTTATATAGCCCATAGCCTTCCTCGATAACTGTACTGCTCTTGCGATTAGTGCGTTCAAACTATCTAATCATTGTACTACAACTCTTATTACTTTATATTATTGGTATAGATACAGTTCATAACAAAAAACGCAAACCTACAGAAATTCAAAAAATATGTAAGAACCGTTGTGTTCGTCCGTCATTGGATACTATATCCAAGACTATGTATATTTTAAAATACCCTAGATTACGAATATTTTCTTCAATAAACTATTATTTTTAACCTAAAACCGATTTGCGAAAATTACGAATAAATAATGATCTGAAAACAAAAGTGAAATTACACAGGGTTTGATAAATTATCACTAAATAAAGATAATAATACTCGGATTGCCGGTTTGACATGTGAAGTCGGTAAAATTAATGTGTATTATAGGGCCCGTAACACCCGCTCGTTTGTGAGGCGAATTTGTTAAATTATGAGGCGGTCGATTTGAATATTAATCTTGGGTGTATCGAGCGAGATCGATTCACGATCGTTTCTTCAAATTATCGTTTAACTTTTGTAAACCGAACGCGAATCGTTGCCGTACTTTGACTTTACATTGATGAATGAAAACCATTAATTTCCTCATGTCAGTTACGTTCATGTTTCTTGTACTAAGGCAATGTATAACTTGTACGTACCTATTTAATATTCAAATTCGTTTATTCATGTAGGTATTATTTGAATACACTTATGCACGTCATTTTTTGATACTGCCACCTTTTGGAAAGATGTTTTTACATCAAAGAGAAGAAACGGCGAAAGAATTTTAGCAAGAATTAATTTGCCTTTCTTCAATGTCTTTGTTAATTCTTTAAAGATTAAAAAATATAATGTCTAATAATATATCTGCTAAATTATTATTGTATATGACACATGTCAACAACACTTAATAATTTTGTGTATATGTATATAGAATGCGTATAAAAATATTTTCCCGTAGATTCAATAGATTAAAGCCTCACACTTCTCTAGGACAATTTAATTACATCTAAAATAATAAAAAGCCTTGCTGTATAATTGAAGCACATTGTTTATTAAAGTTTCATCCATAATCACTAAATAATGCAATAATTAAAATAAAATAAACCAATTTTTCCTTCAATTTCATTGTATACTATGGCATTTGCCACCGACATTCCAATTACAGCTGATAAAATTAAACGAATTGTTCCCTTTAATAAGATCAATTAAAACGTTCGATTGTTTAATTTGTGAGAAAAGGAAACAATTTAAACATCCTGTTACATATAATAATGTTTAAGATAACGGTAATAGCGAGCTTCAACAAAAATATCTGTCAAACTAAGGTTACGGAAATTCCGTATATTTTATTATTTGTATAATTTTTATTTATTAACTGTATAATTGTACTATACATTAACGTAAAGGTGGAGTCGGATCAGACAACGGTATGCGTCTCGGATACTTAACTACGCATGCCTCGGGTAGACGTGTGACGGGCAAAGAAAAGCATCAATCTGTACGCCGCATTCTTAGAGATCTTGGTCCACCATGCAAGACACTTTGGTTGTGTTTTTCATCACAGTTGCAAATTGAAACAGGCAACAAATACACTAAAGGATACATGTTTAAAATGACTCGTATTATTTGGATTTCGCGCACATTCTGGAATTGACATCGACTGGCCCTTCATTACATGGAGACGAAATGTATATACATAGGTATATAAAATTATTTTGTTCATGTATGTTGTTCAATTCGTTTTAAACGGTTGGTATACAAGTAAATCAATCAAAATAGTGATGTAACTTTTTGAGTCTTGTATACAAAATATTTTTTTATACGTGAAACATAATATCTATTTTATCCGCTAGTAATGTTAGAACAATATCTAAACTGCAGGTATTATGACAGAACACAACTAGTACTAATAATCAAATTATAAAACAAATAAGTTAAATGGTAATTGATTCTTTACATAATACGCAACTATTGCAACATAAAAAAACATTCTCCACCGAATCGAATTATGAATTTAAACCATTGCCAAATCTAATTAAATACACAGGACAAAGTCCAATTTTTACAGGCACTTTGACCATCCGTGGACAGTAATTATTGTTTAATGTAGTAAGGTTTAATAGCTTACTTATAGGAATTGGAATATAATATAACAATTATTCAATATCAGAATGTTTGTAATAGAATATATTATACTAATATTAAAATAGGTAAAATTGTATCCGATCATATTTTGTGTACACGAGAGGCCAGAAATAGATATAATAGAATAGAAATAAAAGGATCCTTTCACCAAAATCGTTCCAACCGTTTAGGCGAAGTTTAGTGATATACACACGAACAGAAGAATTATATATATAAAGATTATACGTATTTAATTAACACTTGAACACATACCAATTTGTGTAGGTACCTACTATGTTGGTGTTTATTTAATAGAAGATATGTTTGCGTATTTAAATAAAATGACTAAGCCGATTTCAATGCCACTATCTACATCACTGAAGCTATTTAGTTAAAGACACTTTATTTTATACTTATGTACTTACTAAACAAAAATAAATATAAAATATGGTTTTTACTAAATAATTAAAGGGGACATTAAAAACAATACCAGTAAAAATATTTTTTTACTAATAAAATATGCTTTTCTATTAAAATATAATTTTGCGAAAGAAATTTTAGTTAATAACTACTTTTCGATGATTACGGCAAGAAATAAAAAGAACTTTTTATACATATGTATGTATTATCTACATTATATACATATGTAGTTCATCGACATCCTTAATTATTCAGTAAAAACCAGAATCGTTCTCTTCATAATCGCTAATGAAAATATGAAGTTATTAATATTTAAACACAGTTTTTATAGGGTAGAACAACACGAAGATCGCTTCAATCGCTGTTAAAATAAGTATTATAATTCATTACAGACAATTTCATTAACAAAGCGAATTAGGCTCGATAACATCGAACACGGTATACCTAACCGCTTGATATTTCAGTCACGACTCAGGAGTCTTGTGAACATGACAAGTTACGTATAAATTCGTGTATCAATTTTTCGATCGGTTGGGGCTCAATTGATCTTTTTTACTATTATACAAAATAACTAGGATATAGTATTGAAGATCATTTGCAAAATTACTCAGCTATTCAGTTTTCGATGTAGTTTTTTTTGGGGTTTCTTCTATGATTCCTAGTTGTGCATTGATTATAAACTTAACTATTGCAACAGAATTACCTTATTTATTTGTGTAAGCTTTATTGACCGCAATAAAAAATATCATTGTATAAATTCCGAGCTTAATGCTTATTGCATACTCTACCAGCCTTAGGCCAAATCGAAAAACACGAAGTACTTAAAGTGTAAAAGTATTTGTAGATTTAAAAGAAGTTGTTATTGTAATAATTTATTTTCCAACTATAGCAACCCGTTAATCAATTTCTAAATCAATAAAATTCGCTAAACATTTGTAACGTAATTAAAAAATTGTCAAAGTAAATAGTGTACTTAAAGGTCTTCCAGGCCAAAGCTGGTTAAATACTTATAAATATATATATATCTTTGAGCATATACTTAAAGTTAGTGTTGTAACAAAGATATATCTATGTAGTTATTTAATCTCTTTTATTGGCTAGGACATAAGAACACTACCTAATTAGATACAATGTCCAAAATGTCCCAGAGGAATTTGAGTTGGGTGAGGTCACTGTACATATAAGCAGGGATGTACATTGCGATTTCCACGTTGCTTTATTTTCCAGTCTATCCTTCTAGAACTTTAAATTGTTTTATGTTACGGTTTTAAAACAAATAGTTTGTTTAAATATACTATCACAATAACATAGTAATAAGCAATAATACAATTCAATATTATTAGTTCAACATGCAATATAATAATATGCATCTACTTATTCTTTAATGTAGTACCTTGTACTAACGATTGCTAGTAAATATCTACTGGTAGAGAATATCATCAGATATGAAGTTCATCCATAACACTCAATAATGTTAAGATTATAACAAAGAATAAAAAAAACCGAGCATTAAAGAAAAAATTTATACCTACTTATACCTATTTGGTTAATACGGTATATTAAGGTTTTTAATAGGTATAAATATTAAAATATTCAAACTATTACAAAGATATTCGTGAAATGTAAATGCGCTAACAAAACATTAGTCCGGTGCAAAAGCTACAAATAGCCCAGTTTGATTGAACGCTGCCTATTTGTGGCCTGTGCCTGCGTCGTCTGTAGAGTGCTTCTTAACTAATTCAGATACAATGTAATTAACATTACCTTGTAGTAAAAGTAGCTAAGTATCCAATGGAAAATCGTAAGGAACGTGTATCTGAGAATTTTATTCGATATTTCTAATCATCATTGCTAAGAAGCACTTATAACCCGGCGACTCGTGTCGATCCTGAGCAATCGAAAAGAGAATAGGTTTTGGAGAGTAAATAGGCTTTTACTAAGTTAGTGCGTCCATCATCTTACACATCTTCACCACCGACGTCAAACAACTTACCTAAGATAAAAAAAACGAGCGACTTAAGCAATTGCGGTCGATACCTGTACGGGTGACCGCTAGTGGCAATCATTTCTTAAGCGTTTCCTTGCTTCGGAGGGCACGTTAAGCCATAGGTCTCGGTTGTTATGGTAAATAACAGTAGTCAAGCCGTGTCGGTGGCCTTCGGGTGGTTTAAAAACTTCGACACCTGGGTTGGCCGCAAACCCCTCCACCAGTCTGGATTGGAGCAGCGTGGTGGAGACCTTCTCAGTGATGAGAGATCCGTGGTCAGTAGTGGACCATTAATGGGTTAAAGGCAAGCAAGATGATCATCTCTTCACACTCAATAAAAATTAAAGCTGCATTCCATTACGCCATTTCTTTGATTAGAGAACAAATAAACTAAAAATCATTCTATTAGTACAAAACAATGTATTTTCTGCACATTACATAAATGCACATAATTATGTACATATGCACTGTAGAATGTTCACAATGTCTTATCTCTATTGCAGCAGGTTCTTGCACCCATAGGGCAGCGGGCTTAAAAGTAATGTTATAAGTTTTATAATGCCTAAGTAGTTTTGTGGCCAAACCATTAAACAAGATACTTCATTTTTATCTCAAGGCCATTAAATTCATTAAAATGAAAATAATTTTGCAACATGATGATATGATAAATCTGGTTTAGAGGAATCTTATCATCATTCATTTCATTTCATACACAATAACAAATGAGATTGTTAGTCATAACAAATTGAAAGAGGCTGACATTTTGTTGTTATAAACACTATATAAATTATTGTTGCGTCAATAGTAATTAGATATCATGTTATCACTTATATATTAAATTTCAATGCTTGTTTAATTTTTGTCATTTTATTTGTAAGGGATAGGGCAATAATTTTTACTAACTTTATTCAAAACTCTCTAAAGTTATGTGTGCCATTGCATTGCTACATATTAAAAAATCAAATTAAAAGAAAAGTAAGCATGTGTTTTGATTCATATTTTTTGAAGTGTATTATGTAGATGCATATACTGATAGATTTAGTATTGTTGATCAGTGAAAAATAATCATTTTTGTCTGTAACTCATTATCAATATGTGTCCAATTCATATAATTTTGCTGCTAAAGTTCTTTTCAGAAAATTCTAAACAAACTTGTTAAACACATCAATTCTCTATCTCCTACCATTTCATCCAAAAAGGACATACAGACAAACATTCATTTTTATATATTGAAATATGAGTTGTTAAAAACTGCCAATTTGCCTGAAGGAGTTGTTAATGCTCAATATTAATTAGTATAACATCAACTTAAGACAAATATATGGAAAAGAAACAAAAACAAACCTAAGATAGTTTGATATAAGCAAAATTAATGGATTTTGCCTTACAACAGTAAGGTTTTGTAATAAAGTCACAACAAAAACCAGTCTTCTTGTAGATATCGACATTATAATGTAACAAATTGTTTCAGATAGACCTCTAATGCAATTCTTCAAACGTCTCCTTTTGAACAAGCACTCACAGAACACTGTGTTGACAAATGCTCAACTAGAAGACATATTAGTAAAAGAATTTGATTTCGACTTACTAACATTACATACTTTACAAGTGGAAATATATCTAACTGTATTGAAAAAGTATCTAAAAGACTGGCCCTTATGGGATGAATTCGAGAAAACGACAAAAGATTTATCTGAAAATTACGAACAGACTGCTTTTGTAAAACAGTTAGGGAAGAAATATATTAGACTGAAGAATTATCTGAGAGCTAATCTAGATATGGCGAAAGAACTATCTTCAGATCCGGTCGCCAAAGTGAAGAATTCAGAAAAGAGTAAATTAAAAGCGCTTTCCGTTGTCGAAGAACCAAAAATTTCTAATCCTTCAGATGTAGTTTTGGAGATAAAGGCTACGAGAGAACAGTTGAACAAATTAATCTATCGACAACCACACGCAGGGTTTAACAATACCATATTTAATGTAGACGATAAGACTGTTAATAACATTAGAGTTAATACGCTTAATTTGGAATCGATCCTTAATTGGTGGTCCGTCAGAGTCAAGATTAGCTTGCAATCGAACAATATGTTCTTAACTCGCGAGACAGCACACGAATTACAGCATTCTCTTGTCAATCGTCGAGTAAAAAGTCAGACTACCGGATCGTTGGTAACCTTGAATGAAGAGATACAAATAAAAGACACGAAGAAAGTTAAGGCGGTACCAATGAAACACATATTAGGATGCCTGGACCTTTTGAGCACGAAACACGACGCGGCTATGGAAGGAATGGAACAAATCATCCAGTGCGTTAAGAAAGACTTACCCGATACAAAGATTATTGTAGCCCCAGCTCAGTATAGACGTTACTTGAGCAAATATCCCTATGTTAGGTATTTGTATTCGGAAGCTGAATCTGTGACGAAATCTGACAAGGCGAATTATGATTTACAGTTGAAGGAGACTATATCGCCGATGGTTCAGTTTTCTGTGGGTCGTCTCGATCTTAATATGGAGAAAACACTGCCTCCTCAGTGGCTTGAGGTGGAGTGTATGGCGTGTAATGTGGTCTGTTCTGGGGAAAATTTGGCGACGCAGTTAACCCAGCATTTTGATATGTACCATCAAACGGAGCCAAATTGGCAGTGTACCGGTTGTAATGTGTACATCCCTATGACGGACCTGGCTGCGAGATATTGGCATCACGAATGTGATATAGACAAAAAGAGATTATGAAATTTGGCTGTAGATGCCGTCGATGAAAACCTTCCGATTTCGATTTTAATATATCTCTCTAAATACATACATTTAAAACATGAACTCTTTAGATTATAACCTAACACCAGCAAATTTATTTATCTTATCAAAAATATAGAACGCATATACAGCAAACCTTGCAAAGTAATTCTTCGTAATAACACTTAATTGTATTTTTACAAGTAAATATTATTTTAGTTAAAACTACTAGTAAACTGCTTGACTTGCATAAATAGTTTTAATATTCATTAGAAGTACATTGCGAGACATTTTTGTAAAGTTTTTGTTTTAACAGGATTTAGAAACTATTACCGAAATTCTGCGATCTTTCATTTCCTCTTTTCTTTATAACCTGAACTCTACATGACGAAAAGTTCGATACGTAGAAAAAAATATATTTTATGATGATCGATTGCAGAATGCGTTTAAATAGAGAAGGTGGCTGCCGAACTTTGCCACTAGTTGGCGCCACTAAAGTTTGAGACATAATGCTGATGAATCTTATCTTAATTAAATAAGGCGCGCCGGGAATAAATATATACGACTGACGGTCGCACTAAAATATCAAATGCCACATAACTCCTTTCCGTGCTCTGAGTGTGACCACTTTGTCATCTGTACCTCCATAACTGCAGCAGCAAAATTCTATTATGTATATATAGCGACCGGCCTTCGCTTCGCTTCGGTAAATATTTATCATTTAAATGGTTATAGTGGGTTAACCATATGCTATCGCGGACTTTTATTTAGAACTTTTAGAGGGGAACAATATTGTAGCTTTCTTTAAAAGAGTTTTTCAAATCAGTCCAGTAGTTCCTGAGATTAGCCCGTTCAAACAATCAACAAACAAACAAACTCTTCAGCTTTATATATTAGTATAAGATAAGTTTAGCTTTCAATACGAAATAAATTATCGATCTATGAAGTATAGAATTAGTTATATATGATTTTAAACTATTTTCATCGCGGACACTCAACATTTTAATAATAGCGGGTACCCACGATCTCTGTATTATTTTTATTGTTTTACCGATATTTCGACCCAGTTACATGGATCGTGGTCACGGCGAGACTGCTTACAAACAATAAAACAATAAAAATAATACAGAGATCGTGAGTACCCGCTATAATTAAAATATGGAATTAGTTCATGGAAAATATGGTGTTCCTTTGAGTCTTAGGTGATATGCAAGTTGTAATCTCTCTTAATGTAATTCAATTTTACTTTAAGCTAAAAGTTTAGTTTAAACATACATAAGTGATTTGAAACTATCTTTTATATACTATGTCTGTGTAAGGGGTCTTCACTCTTCCATTATACATATAATGCGAGTATCAAAATTAAATATATAATATAAATAATATATTAATATGACCGAGGTTCAAGCTCTACAAACGAAGACAAATATCATTTCTATAGTGTAAAATTAATTATTAATTTTTTGAGTCTAAAATAATCCAATAACTATAAATTAAATCCATAACATTATCTTAGTAAACGTGGTGGCAAAGTGGGTTATATCTGCATTTCATCTAAATCACCATAAAACAGCTAGTCAGATAAAATAACGCCACAGACTCATAGCCCCACACTAGGACTCCCTGTATCGTAGGTACAATGGTTATATGGTAAATTCATTCTGTGTTAGATAGTCCATTTAATGAAGAAATCTATAGACTATATAACATAACGCTACAATCAATAGTAGCTGAGCATGGATAAGAAACGTTACATAAATGAGATAAATATTCCAAGGTGAAGTTATTTAAATTTCTGCCCCGGTAAGAATCCAAGTCCAGTGATAATCTACGGGTTGATTAACATAAATGAATGACCAAGGAAAATTGGGGTTAGTAGGAACTAATCTTGTGATCTACAAACATTTAGAACCCAGGTGCCAGTGCTTAGAGCGGAACCGACACCTGCGCACGTGGCGACATTACAGATAAGATTTTACTTACGTTTTTTACTTGGTACGATATCCATAACCAATTAGATGAAATTAATAAGTTCTACAGTATTGGGACTTGGGACTAGTTGACAAGCTAAAGCGGGCTATAGTGCTCAGGATTTCTTTGGAGAAAAAATCCGGAATGAGGAGTTCCGGTTTAGAACCAGGACCAAATAGTCCAAAGACATAAAAAAAATAAACAAAAGAAGGTAACATGTAGCGTTGAACGTCACCCATGCGATGAACTGACCAAACCATGTCTGCATTAAGCGGTACCTTGAAAACATGCACCAGAGTTACCATAAATAAAAAAAGTGGTAAATGCGCGTGAAACATTACAATGAGATCTACAAATAACCCAGCATCATAACCACTCACCAAATAAAGTCTGAATTGAAATGTCCCTTGCAAAAGTGCACCTAACTTACCATAAATAGGACAAAGTGTTGAATGCGCGTGAAACATTTCATCTACCAATTACCTCCTATGATAACCACGACCACTCATCAAGAGTGATGTGACGAAGAAGAATAAGCAAATTGAAGTAGCAGTGGACTGCACACAGTTGCAGAGCTGATGGCGGTTGGAGCAGATGAGTTCTCAAAGACTACGAACATAATAATTACTGGTATCTTTCCGTAAATTCCATTTGACTAGACCTCTTCTTCCTTGAGTCAGCCATTAAACTATCTGTCATGTTCTAGTTGGAGCTTGAGAGCTCGCCTTCATTCTTCTCTTTTCTTCCTTGGCCGGCGACCCATTAGTGACTCCATTTTGTTGCTGATGGGCAGTAACCACTTGCTTGTTGCTTGTGAGCTCTCCTTCCTTCTCAGGGATTTGTTGGCTTAGTTTAGCTTTGGAGTGTCTGCAAAAACTTCGAAGATTTCAACATTTCCCTGGGCCTAAGCTCGTCTCTCTAAAACAAAACCCTGGACACGGTACTATTGACTTTCAATACATAAAAGTGGCTACTTATTTTTAAACACGAATTAAAACCTCTTAAACATTTGACGATAAGAAGTGCAATTTGTGCTAACCCATTTGTCTTTACCTGATCCATTATCATAGATTTTTTTTATAAATCTATACTAATATTGAAGAAGCTGAAGAGTTTGTTTATTTGATTATTTGAATGCACTAATTTCAGGAACTACTGGTTCGAATTTAAAAAAATCTGTGTTGGATAGTCCATTTAGTGAAGAAAACTATAGACTATATAACATAACGCTACAATCAATAGTAGCTGAGCATGGATAAGAAACGTTACTTAAACGGGATAAATATTCCAAGGTGAAGTTATAAAAGTTAAAGTTCCAGGTCTACTAGTAGATATAGATGGTCTAGTAGTTTCGGGTGGTAGGCTCAAGGGGTGGCATCAGCAAATCCTAATCTGAGGATCTACGTGTATCTAGATCCCAGGTGCGACGATGCTTCGAGCGGAACCGACACCTGCGCACGCGCCGCCGCAGGGCTGCACACTTGTCGATAAAACTGAGAAAAATATTACTTTTTCTTAAACCGCCTTATTACAAAATAAGGTCTAGACCACGATTATCAAATATAAGTTTATCTTACATACTATTAATATAATTTTATTGTTTAAGCCAACGTTTATTTTACTTAGTCTAATAGAAGTTTAAGCCGTCACTTTGCTAGTCCACGTTTTGTAATAAGGCCGTTTCGGCCTAAATTAATTAATTAATTAGTGGTTTATTTAAATTTAAATTTGTCGACAAAACTGAGAAAAGTATAACTTTTTCTTAAACTAATATCATAATAGTAAGTATTAATACTAATACGGATAAGTTGATAAACGGAGGTAAAAATAGTTACAAAACAATTTTTTCTGTTTATTTAAAACTCATCCCATAAAACACTTGAAAACTGACTTTAAATGCTAAAATCATATCCCACAGTGTCGTCTGCTGCAATATTTTTGCACGACTTTTGTTAACAATTAAAAGTAAAAGATAAAGCGAAAATAAACAAATCATAAAATGTCTAACACAAAAGTGTATTGACTAATTGATTGATTACGTAGATATGTACATATCATCAGTACAAAGGATATAATTATTATATTGTTCTATCTTTCCAGTAACTTTTTGCGCATGCGCATTTACTTGATTCGAATGACTATTTAATCGCAATATTTAATACGGCATATTTAATTGAAGGCGTTGTTTTTCTTTTGAATTTACTTTTTATCGATACATGAGTCCACCGACTGGCCATCCCTACGATCTCGATCACGAGGGAAGATACGATGTACTTGCGCGTACGACAGCGCGTGCCACCTTTTTTCTTCAATTATACATACGTCACTTTTCAACGGACCATATCCTAACCAAACAAGTGAAAACCAACCTTATTTATATACTATTAAAGTCTCGATTTCATTAACGGTCGCGCACTAAAAATAGGGTGCGTTTTTTATTTATACGCGAATAAAATAATTTCGGAATACACAGTAATGCTTTGTTAATTTGAATACAAGGGGTTTTTTCTTTTCGAAGGGGCGAGGGCTATTTTCACTTGCGCACGCGCCGCTCGGGGGTAATTATTTAGAACTAATTCAAACTTGGTGGAACATTCCGTTGGATATCGAACTCGTATTCAATTTAACTGTAATTGGAATCGAATTATTTGTACGCTATTTAATTTTTTTGTCCAACATACGAACAGACGAGTAATCAGACATTAAATGGTCACTGTCGCCCATGGATTCTCATTGTATATACATAATTATCACTCCAAGTTAATCTTCCTAGGCCCCATAAACGCATTGTTTTGTACTTGCCGAGCAAAATTTATTTAATTCTGTAGGTATTATAATTCTAACAATTTCTGAAGATGTTATTACGACATGAAAAAAAAACAATTTTTATCAGTTCGAATTTTCAATAGTAGTTAGTTGAATTTCAACCATTCTCGATTTCAGTTAACATACAAAAAAAACATAAAAATCTTTCCAGCCGCTTAGGAGTCCAGTGACATATAGGTACAGGAACAGTCAAATTATATATATCTAGCGATTTACCCTCGTTTCGGTTATATAAAGATCATGTTTTATATAATAGACTAGTAGATCCGGCCACGCGTTGCTGTGACTAAGGTTTTCATTCTCAATTTAGCAGACTAATTACCTTACACCGCCATCTGTCAGAATCTTATGAAACTAATTCTTTGTAAGTTATTAAACAAATAAGATTAATAAGAGGAAGACATCGTGTCTAACTGAAGTTGTTTTTTTTTGTTTATCGACAAAGCAATTATTACTGTGAGTAATAAATGTTTACGGAACTGTTTTAGCGATTTTCTCGAACGACGAATCCTGACACGTATTAATATACCTAGCTGGCTCGGTTAAATCGAACGACGGACCTCTCGTTTAGCAAGAATACTGCAAAGTTACGGAAACGCATTTTCTTGGAGTGCATACGTATTATGCAAGTTGGTGCTACAAATTAACGTGAACGAAAGTTAACCGCGGATGCGCTTTGTGCGTTCTTGAATGAGATCTTTGAGAAGCAGAATTGTTATGTAACATAACAATAACAATAATTGTTACTTCCAAGACTGACTTAACACGCGATCATTACTTTGAGATGTTCATTACATCCCTCTGGTATGGATCGGAAATCCCTTGAACGATATTATTCCAAATTATGGTTTCAGTTTTTTTTTCTTTTTCCAATTATTTGGGTTGTTGGCAAACGATGATGAAAATGAAAACGATAAATAAGTATCTAGTAGTCAACCACATTCTAACAGGTACTCACAACGGGTACCCACGATCATACGTTATTGTAATATATGCAACCTCATTAAATGCTTATGGTTATAGATTTAAGAAAGTAACTGACAACTTTACTGTCACTTGGTGAGTTTTTTGAAAATAAAGGACTACATAAGTTATTACAAAACGTGGACTAGCAAAGTACCGGTTTAAACTTTTATTAGACCAAGTAAAATAAACCTTGGCTTAAAGTATAGTATGAAAGATAAACCGTGATAAAACTTCATAAACGTGGTTTAGACCTTATTTAGTAATGAGGCGGTTAGTGTTTAGCTCTCAACGCCTGCAATAGGTATAATAGGTATAATTTAGATATTTTAAAGTTACCAATGAGCTTATATAACGTTAATGAGCTTTCCTGTCCATACTGTATCGGTGTTTACCATCAAGTGGGATTGTAGTTAAGATTTAACCTATAATAAAAACGCTTTCGGGTCTTATACGAAACTTGAGATTAAAGAGAATTCATCAGTTACGTAAGGGATAATTCATTTGTACACACATTTAAAAGTACCTGCAGGATTTGAATCCGAGACCTCACCATAGACTTCTTTGGTAAACTTCAGTATGCCATAACCATTAGGCTATGGTAACGCTAAGTACGTATTAACATGCAGCCTCGCCTGTTACACATCTAGAATATAGTAAATTTGTTACAGGTGGTGAAAGATGAGCGCTTCCAGGCGGCTATAGAGGAGAAGACCCAAGAGGAGTTGAAGAAAACACCAAACGGTGTGTCTCACGGCGCGGCCGGTGACGGCGATACAGCATACGTGAGCGTCAGGCGGCGAGTGGAGGAGAAGGCGATGAAAGTGCTCAAGGATATCAGTTCGGCCATGTCCAATCATGTACTCAGGTAATTGGCAATGGTAGCCATATGTCCGTACCAGCCGTCAATAACTTGCCTTCAATCAATTAATGGCCCACTACTGAGCACGATTCTCTCCTCAACACTGAGGAGGCCTAGAGATTAGTCCACCACGCTGCTTCAGTGCGGATCGGAGGAGGGGTTAGTGGCTAACTCAAGTGTCGGATGTTTTTAAACCGCCCGAAGGCCTCCGACATGGCTTAACGACTGCTATGTTCATTACAACCGGGACCGACGACTTAACGATCACCCATCCAGGTACCAACCGCCCGCAGTTGCTTAACTCTGTCGATGGCACAGGATCGACGCGAGCCGCCGGGCTATGCGCATAACTATTAATTGGAACGACATCAATCAATTACACTTATTAACACATTACACATGATTATAAATAAGTAGTCAAAATTAAACAGATTTATAGTCATAAGTCAATGAAGGTACTAAAAACATGTCATGCGATAAAAATTAAGACATATGTCATTAAAATAATCGAGTTAATATTAATATAGTATAAAATAAAATTATACAATTGAAAATTATAAAGCTATGTGTTAACAAACATATCAGTGGCTCTCGGAAAGCCTAAAGCATCCAGTCGATGTCGGTGATGATGAAGTATGTTGCGGCAGGTTGGTGGCGTGGCTGTGTCACAAGGCGGTGCGGCGCGTGGCGGGCGGGGGCTGCGGCACCAGGGCGGAGTGCGTCGAGAGACTGCGTCGGGCCAAGGCCGCCGGGCTGCCTCTGGTCTTCGTGCCGTTGCACAGGTATGAATATACACGATTCAAACTGGATACTGGTCAACGAAAATTCAGAAATCAAATTAAGAAATTTACTGTCAAATCTATTGTCAAACGTCAATTGGGTTGCGGAAAGCATGATTATTCAGAAATTATTCGCTAATCAACGTTTCAGAAACTCAAATTGACTTGATAGAACTTTCACGTTAATATGCCTGTTGTATGAACGAAATTTTGACAAGCCTTTCAGAAACTGGCGGTTAGTATTAGTTACCAGAGGTTCCCATTCTTACTGTGAACTAGCCGTGGATTCGGTGGATTTCAATAAGCAAGACTTTTAATGTTAACTACGCTTTATCGTTTACCCTAGTTAGAAAATGAGTTATGTTTTCTGTATTTTGTGGTAAATTAAAAAAAAACTGTTTCCAACATTAGTATTTTTTTATTATATTGAAAAAAAAACTTTTTCAATTAAAATAACTGTTTTAATTCAATAAAAAAAAATAATAATCATCCATTTTCAACAGTTTTCATATTATTATTTTTTGCCCTTTTTTAAAATGCATCTGCACTAAGCTAAAAATAGTAAAATAACCCGCTTGTTTTTCAGATCACACTTCGACTACATCCTGGTGACGTTCACACTGTACCTCACGGGGCTCAGGCCTCCGCTGGTGGCCGCCGGTGATAACATGAGGATACCCTTCTTCGGGTAAGTGTTCATTGATATAGAATCATAGAACTGTCTGAGAAACGACCGCTCTATACTAACATTGATTTATCCTTACTGTGTCTCTAATAAAATGCTAATGACAGACAACGAACGGCCTAAACCAATGCATCTATATTCTAGAGCCATATCTTTGTACAAAGGATTTTATATATTGTGGCAAGGATTTAAAGAAAAAATTAAATAACTGAAGTACTAAAGTAGTGGTAAAATTTGCTTAAGTATAATATTCTTCTGATTTACTTGTAACTTCTATAAAATAGTACCCACATAATAGTCCAATATTTATACAGACGAAAGTCGCCAGCATAGGAAGGAGGGTTATACTAGTATATTATATACATAAAAAAATAAACTCGTGTATCATAGCATAAATTTGGATTCTTTTTTATTTATTTATTTGTCATCTTTTAAAATAAGTGACAAAGGGCACAACGTAATGCCTAATAGCATTATCCATCTGTCTACCCTGGGTGGATGTAGGAAAAGTTGAAAGTAGGTATTAAATAAAAAACAAACAAAATGAGAGTAGAGACAAAAAAACTATTAAGTTATCATAAGGTTAATTAGGGAAAAAACAGTTAAATATCAGAAACGTGAAGTATACATAAGTATACATTTCCAGTTGGTTCCTAAGAGGCTGCGGCGCTTTCTACATCAGGCGACGCGTCGACGGCTCTGAATACCATGGAGACCCCATATACAAGAGTGCTTTGAGGTTGGTCTAATGTAATGTAATTCGTAAATATGTAAGTGATTTCAACCCATTAGTAGCCCAGTACTGAGCACGGGTCTCCTCATCACTGAGGATGCTCTACCACGCTACTCCATTGCGGATTGGTGGAAGGATTACTGGCCCAACCAAGTGTCGGAAGTTTTTTTAAGTCGCCCAAAGGCTTGGCGATTTATTTACGATAACAATCGTAACCGATGGATTAACGTGCCCTACGAAGCACAGAGACAATGAAGAATGTTTTTTTGCCGCTAGCAGTCATCCATAGTTCTGTATCTTTTTGGATAGTGCTTCACGTTATTCCACTCTTCTAACTTCTATAAAAAAAATTATGACCCCATGGAACCCCCTATCTCTGTCCTCCGGTTATGTTCCCTCTTTACAGTCCTTCAAATCACAACTCCAAGCTCACTACTTAACATTTTATCCAGAATACTTTTCCACCCTTACTTTGCCC
>DWJN01000431.1:0-24327 GCA_018248895.1 Carystus phorcus
ACAGAAATTTAAACTCATCATTCAAATTTCGGCCTCGCTGGGAATCGAACCCAGGACCCTTCGAACGGCGGTCCGGCATGGTAACCATTACACCACGAGGGTCGTCTTCGAACGGCGGTCCGGCATGGTAACCATTACACAAACTTACCGAATCTGAAAGGCTTATAAAAATCTTGTTGAACTACTAATTACTAACTTCCCGCATTCGTGTTACTTTTAAGTGCCTTGTGTTACGCAACGAAAGTATTCTATTAGTATTAAACATAGAAATCTTATATGGATTTAGAATCTCAGTGCAATCATTGTTGTTCTTTAAATAAGATTAATATTGCAATAGATGAATTAACTTCTTAAGAGAATTTCTGTTGTGTCTGTTGTACTACAAGAACATAGTATAGATATAGAATAAAATATTACCGAGGTGAAAATTTTCCTTGGAATATTCTCTAGATATTAGTAACAAATAAGCCATTATCATTTAAATATAACGCTACACACTTACAGCCCCACACTAGGATACCCCGTGTCGTGAGTGACAGAAAGACAATTATACACACTCAGACCGAGAACAGAAATTTAAACTCATCATTTAGATTTCGGGCGCGCTGGGAATTGAACCCAGGACCCTTCGAACGGCGGTCCGGCGTGGTGACCATTACGCCACGCGGGTCGTCAAATATGTTAAGTGATTCCCACAATAATTTGAAATGATATTTTGGTCTCTGGATCGCTTATAAAGCCTATTTACCATATTTTTTTTTAAATATTTATTAAATACCAATTTGACCTCGTTACAGTTTTATTATTAGCTTGGTAAATTTCTTGACTAAATCTCCGAGCGCCATTTGACCGTTATATTTATATTATTAGCATTGGTATTTCTAGACTAAATCTCCGAGCTCCGCGTCGCTGTCCGCTCCGCTCAAGACTGCGTTACTGACTTATGATAATATCGTCGCATAGAATAACTGAGTCAGTCGAGTTCGCTGATGATATGAGTTTAAAGCGCTTTTTAAATGCACCATTTACTGCACGTCTTAAGGACTTCAAAGGCTTAACTCTATGTACCAAAGATAAACTTTTTTTAGTCAGTCAAGCTTTATTGTTATTTATAAATTACATCAAAATAAGTAATTAATGTTTTCGAATAATATTCTATTCTATTTGTGTAGATTTGAAGTAGGTTATTGTTTAGTAAGGTGTGAAATGTGAATGAGTAAAATTGTATTAAGGATTACCTGTATTGCTTAGGATGTAATGTGATCGTCTTCATGATACGACTTCAGAAAAAGAGGAATTTCTCAACTCGTCTATTTTTTTTATGTGTTTGGGTCAATAAATTTTTGCACGCACCGCTTTCGATGATTCTTTTTTTATTCGGAAGCTTGTCATGTGGTCTATTAATTTGGGCGACCTCTGACGAGTAGTTTTTGAGTTATCTCTAATAACTTGCATGATGGTATGATGGGTATGACTTATGAATCGGAATATTTATGGCGGTTTTTGACTTTTGTCCATCCACAAACTGATTGTAGAACCAAAAAGAGGAAGAAATTAAAATCTTTTGACAAAAAAGGAAAAACTGCCGTACTTACAAATTTCTATTAATAAAACTATTTGGTGAGTGTATAATATAGTTTTATGTATTTTAATTATCCCAAGAAATTTTAATGAATAACTAACTTTGTTTCTAAACAAGAATTTTGAAATACAATGTAGTAAGAATAATTGTTGCCAGCATGATCGGCGACAACTAATTCAACTAAGTTAAACTACAATATAAATCACTTAAACGTTTCTGCCGTATAAAGCAAGTTTAAAAGTTACTAAACTACGACTTAATACGTAATTTGAACGAATTTTGTGAATTTCAGCTATTTCAAAAAGTAGTATACCTTAATAATGTAATATAAACTTTTACTCACTCATATTAGTATTTCATCTAGTACCTATCTGTCCCACATCATGTTCAAGCAGGAGAGTTTGTTTGTTTGATCGCACTAATCTCAAGAACTACTGGTTCTTATTTAAGAAATCTATTTGTGTTGGATAGTCCATTTACCGAGGAAGGCTACAGCTATAACATAACGCTACGACTAATAGGAGCTGAACATCGGTAAGAAATGTTACGAAAACCGGACAAATTTTCCGAGGTGACACGAAAATCGCCGGCTGTACTAGTTATTCATATTAACTTAAGCTATATATCTTAAAAAAACATAATTTTCTTCGGCCGTTTTAGCGGTAAATTAATTTTTATCTAAGAGACAGTTTTTCCTTACGCCCTTCGACCGCTCGTCGCTATATTGCCATTACCAGCCGCATAAAGGCACATTGTCCGAAGCGTCGCAGTCTTAAAAGCTTCTTTGTATCGATAAGTTCATTTGAAATCTTATTTCATCATGACTACATAGAAGTGTACACAACAATACAGGCGGATAGTTTACGTGACCATTAGATGTGACAAGAAATCTGCAACGTAACGTTTTGGAATATTATTATGTGTAAATTAAGTAAGTCGATAATAATCTGTATTGTTGCGTAGTTCATCCAATGCTGATTTGTTAAACTTAAGCTCGGAAAGCATCGATGTATTATACATTATGAACTTTCATAACTTTATTCTGTGTATACTAATTTAGATGATTGTTTTATTCGAAACTGGTGCTAATCATGAAATGCCATTTAAATGTAAGCCACATCTATAAGATCCGACTTGTTATGAAATAAAACACAGTTCTTCCAGTAAATTGCATAATGCTCTCTCCACATTTATTCACTGTATTTAACCACACATTTTCGGAAATAATGAAGTTTGGCCCGATACAATCTTTTTTAGCGACAATCGCATTTTCAATACCAAATAAGGTCATACTCTCCAACTTGTAACGGATGTTCGTCGTTCAAAAATCATCTTTCTAAACTATGCTTATTTACTGAATTCTACCAAAAAAAAAAAAAATTTCTACCAGAACATCCGAATCCATAATAATTACATTTTATTTTTAAATATTCAATCAACTTATATAAAATCAAATCTACTATTATTTATTATTATTTTCAATTATAAATACTAGCGAACAATAAATACTTTTTAAGTATAAACTGTAAACTGCTACTTTGTGGCAACTGTCTATAGTAAAGAGTGTTACGTATCTATTCCTCTGCATAGAAGTACAATATAACATAGGTTAGCTTAATAAATTCTAACACATCTAACGAGTAATTTTTGAGTTATCCTTAATAATTTGCATTTATTTGCGTATTACTTCCGAATTTGAATATTTAATATGGCGTATTTGATTGAAAGCGGTTTTTTTTCTTTTGACTGTTAATAAAGCGATTATTGACGGTCAATTACGTTTCTCATAAGGTTTGCGAATCCGTCGTTTGATCTCTTCAACCAATTATTTCCAGGTGTACAATAAATTACGATCTTTTAAATTAATGACAAAAGAGTATGAGACATTTCAGAGGCGAAGTAACTTCAATATTAATAGTTTATGTTTAAAAATATGACAAAAGAATGCTGTAACAAACGACGATGAAACCGAAGCCTCATGAATACCGCGTACAATGTAATGTCTCTACGTATTGTTAAAGAGAAATAATATTTCCACGTGCGTATGCCTAAATGGGTTTCTTCTAGCCACCAAGGAACAAATATATCGCTATTTGCTCCCTCATTTTCTCACGAGGTATTTTATTGCTTTGGGGTCTGTCATAAATTCCGTACTCAGTCAGACAGAAAAATAAGGCCGGGTCGGCTCAAAGCAAATTGTTGCGAAAGATCCCTTATTACTGTACTCTTATCGACCATGTGCGAGACCGGGCCGTTTTAGAATCGATGTGGTGTTGGCCTAGACTACGACCTTCGAGGTTTTTGTAACATACCAAATGTTTATAATATACCATAATTTGCTTGGTGATACTCCGCGTTAATATAAAATCTATACATATAATAACACTTTAACTGATCGTTGTGTGTAAATGGAAAATATATTTAAGAATGTCGGGGTGTCTTTATATATGCACAAGAACAGAAAACAATTTTTTTTCATTTTGTCTGTCTGTTTGTGGAGGCTAATCAAAGAAACGGCTTATCCGATTCATATATGCTTATACAGTTGTCAGGATTATGTTGTGATTGGCATTTAGTGTTTTTTTCATTTAAGTCGGTTAACAAGTAAAGAAGTTATTTCAATTTATGTCAATTATTGATAGTCTGTTAGGCGAAATGAAGTCGCCTGCGTGAAAATCAATGTGTAACAAAGTTCCCTATTCCAAGACTTTAAGGGGTTGATTTTTGAAAAAAAAGTAGCTTATGTGTGACCCTGGGTCATGAACTATATTTATGCCAAAATTCATTACTACCAGACCAGTTAAGTGGTTTATATTTTAGATTGTTAACTTTCATCCCCTATTTCAGCCACTTAGGGGTTGATTTTTGAAAATAGAATAGCTTATGTGTGACCCTGGGTTATGAACAATTTTTATACCAAAATTCATAACAATCAGTTAAGTGGTTTAGATTTTTCATACAAACTTTCATCCCTTATATCAAGCCTTTAAGGGTTGATTAAAAAAAAGCCTATGTGTGACTCTGGGTCTTTAACTATTTTCATTCCAAATTTCATCCAAATCGGACCGGTAGTTTAGCCGTGAAAACGTCACAGACAGACATACAAAGAATTTCGCATTTATAATATTAGTATGGAAGTATGGATGATATCCTGACTTGTAAAGACTACCTCGTTAGTTTCCACTCTCTTACTTGAGATAGCCGTTAAAAGACTAGTCATGTTGCGGTGGACGGCTTGAGAGTTCTATCTTTGTTTCTTTTCTATTTTCTTGGTCGAGGAGGTATCGGTGATGCGTATTGGTCTGGTGTTCTTGGTAACGGTGAGTACCTATCGCCTGGCGCGTTAGCTCCTTTGTAGTTTATTAAATAAAAAATAACTACGTGGAAGTCAAATATAAAACCAATGTAGCTAAAGAAATGCGTCACTCTTTTTATATAACTTAGATTTTAAAACACGATTATCAGTGACAGTGACAACATTTTTGGTGTCCTTAATTCAACTTAAATTTATTAAATAATTTGTAATTTCATTAATTGAGTAATTTCATCTACGTAGGTGATGTCAATCAGGTGGAAAAAATTCAACACATTTGGAGTTTAAATTAAGTTCAAAGGACCTTGTATATTAGGTAAAATTTTAAAGTTTAAAATTAGAACTTAGTGGCGCTCTGGTATTTTTAGTCTGTGTACGGAGTAGAGGACTAACGAATAAGCAGAAATATTTTAAGGTTGGTAAGCTTGCGTAATATTCTTAAAGCTTAACTAGAGTTGTATACTGCACGTCTCATGCATACTTAAAAATACTTTCAAATGATAATTCCAAAATTAACGTAATTATATAACTCAAAATTCAGAATAAATTTATGACAGTTTTATTCGCTGTCATCGCAAATTTTAGGAATACAAACTATTCAGAACTAAATAATACTCGTAATAATAACATTACGCACTAATAGGCTACACTAGGAATCCGTGTGTCATCGTTGCCATGGACAACAAAAAAGGCAACGACACATACACGCACACACACGCAAACATAGAACAGAAAGTCATGATGCAAATTTTTGCCTCACCGGGAATCAAACCCAGAACCCTTCGAGTAGCGGTCTAGCAACCAGTTTTGACCGATATGTAAGAAATCAAATTTTAATTATGATTTTTTATATAAATTAATAGTGATTTAACTACAGAACATTTCGATATATCTATAACAAACATTTTATTTTCAATACTGTCAAATATCCAATTGGAGTACGTCTGTGGAACAAAATGGGCTGTCGATGAATTATGTTTCGTAATAATCACTTTAACAGTCGCATTTCAGCGAGACTAATACAAAATTGCTTTTACTATGCCCTGTGTATTTCGACGTATCCGGAAGGTCGCTGCGTATGGCAGATCGATATGGTCGGATTCAAATATAGGGTCGGCCTCTAAAAGTATGATTTGTACGAGTTACCTTTATTACAAGATAAGGTCACATTTGTTGCTGTATATAAAACGAAATTCAGATAACGACATTACGACTTTGATTTTAATAAATCGGTTGTCTGTAAAGTCGGTTTACTGACATTAGTTGAACGTGACAACGTCATAAGAAAATAATGATGGAATGGTTGCATTTTTCAAAAGAAAATTCTAAATTTATTTGTTTGATAGATATTTTGTATGGATATAGAGGAGGTAAATGGAAATCGCAATGAAATTGATCAAGTCATATTTATTTGTACGCATAAATACAGTTATGTAATTTTTTTTACAATGTACATAGACTTTAAGCCTTAAATGAAACGCCTCAGAGCGAGGTAACGCCGCATGAGTCATGTTTTTTATTGCAGCCGGCTCCATCGAATTATAAGACGTTGTCACGTCAAAACGCAAGCAAATTTATTCGAGGTCCGATCAGTAATTATTCAGTTTTAAGGAAATTTCATTGATATTAACGTGATTATACGTAGTTTATAAATTCTGTCAACTTAAGCAAATTATAGCCTTCGTTTGTATCGCCGTTTGATTAAAATGTGAATTACGACTTTATCATCTCTGTATCGAACATCTATTTGTATAAAAAATCAATTTCCAAAACGTTTTCTGTCACAAAATCATGTTTATACATACATTTTAGTCCGGTGTTTCCGAAGAATGGGAATTATTCATCATTTATATTGATGGATTTGAAATTTAAAAAAACATCTAAGCATCAGTTTTTGTATGGACGTTGGTGTTTTAATTCCAAAAAATTCAAGCCACCGGTAAGCTCCGTTTATATAAAAGGTATATAATCACAGAACTCAAAACCACTTACAAAATATTTATAAACATTCCTGTTAAAAAAAATTGTAAAAGTGAACAGAGTATCTGTATTATATCAATAATACTAGTTGACCCAGCAGACGTTGTTTTGCAACAATATAACATAACAGACCCGGCCACGCGTTGCTTTGACTAAGGTTTACATACTCACTTTAGCAGCCTTACTCCGCCATCTGTTAAAACCTTATGAAACTAAAACAATTTGCAATAACTCAATTTTATTTTACATCGCTATCTGTCAGAATCTTATATTAAACAAATAATTTGCAATAAAATAATATTGCGACTATAAATTGAGATTTAAGCTATTTTATCTTTTAAGTTTGATCAAACTGGACACGGTGTACTAAATTTGTTTCAAATCCGTTAAGTAGTTCAGGAATCCATAACGGACAAACACTGTGACACGTACTTTATATATATTAAGATGAAGCCGAAATATATTGTCCCATTCAACTCTGAAACATTATTTTATATAGATGTGAAACGCTAAGACATTAGCCTTGAGGGAAAATGTTTATATCGAATTTATCACTGTCATCTCAGAATCAAATGATTGAGGTTTGATTTATTGGTATTAAAGACCAAGTTTGGGACATGTTCTTGAAAAGATTTTTTAAACAAGCGCTGTAAAATACTATAATTCTTACTCTACTCCAATGCCATTCTTAAATACTTCGATTAAATTTATATCAATTTGTACTTAACATTTGTAAAACGTCCAATAAAAATATGCATGGAAATCATTATTATCGCTTCGATAACATTCACTGAAATCATTACGGTGTCAGTTATGCTGTTCTGAAATCAGTTATCAACGAGAATTCTGTTTCGGAAATCGCTTGCTAAAAGCTGTGTGTGGCCAACGTGTACATACACTATGTAACTCGTATGAGGGCAGGCTCGAGCGCCGACCTACAAATAGGTATCTGTCGAATTTTTTATGCACAACCGGACGAGCTGCATAGCAATGCGACTCGAAACACGAACTCATTAAAAGTAATTGCATTTTTTTGCCCGTTGTATCTTTCGGTGTTAAGTCGTGCGCCTGCATCCGATGTTAACTTTAATGATGTGTTAACATTGGTTCCTGGATTACATAACGAATAAAATAATGTATATTATTTTACATACTTATTCTTTGCTTTTTTTACATATATTTATTTAATTCCGTCATCGTTGATATCTGCTTAAACTAAGGCACTGGTAGAGAATGCTTTTAGAATTGTCCGCCTATTGTAACACCATTTTGGTATAATGAAGTTTGAATAATGATAAGCTCGACTTATTGACGCACAGTCCGAAGGTCCGAAGTGAACTTATTTCTTACTCCCTTCCTACGTATTTCTTTGTATATGTACATGTTTCTTACGTTAAGCGAACACTTACTACTATAATTCTACTACAGCTATAATAGGTAAATTTTAAAATTGATAATTACTTCGTGTTTGTTTAACATTAAATTAGGTATAACAAATAAAAAATAAATGTTTAATTTTTGTAACTCGAATACTATAATTCTTAGAATTCCCTGCAGACGTTTTGCTACAATATATTCTGTATTAATTTATGTTATGTAAATAATTAAAATAAAAACTACCCTATCTATTAAGTTGTACACTAGTATACACATTGTAACAAAATTTCATTAAATGTGGTTTAGTAGTTACAAAGTCCATTACCGCGAAAGTTGTGACGCGCAAAATTCTCGTTTTTACATGATGTTTTTATAAATATCAGTGATTAGAATCAGTCATTAAATGAAATAACATTAAGTTTTTACTAACCAAAACCACGGTCGAGTTCAAATGGCAACAGTTAATAAGTAACGGATTTAGTATGGAATAAAACTAAATCTATTTGGTATTTCCCACTCCTGTGGATACTTTGAAATAAACACACCAAAATCACTATTTCATTCAAACAGTTCAAAAATGCCGGCATTGGGTGGAAATTTAACCCAGAACACTATAAACTCTTTACCCGTCGTCTTAGATGAACGACAAACGCGACAACGCGACGACGGGACGCGACTCGACCCGACGCGAAAATATCAAATAGTCGTTGCATGCATTCATGTCCTGCGTTGTCGCCTTAATCAGTATGGTTGGTAATATGGTCGTATTGTGTCGTATTACATCGCGTCGCGTCGCGTCATGTCGCTCACTTAGGACGAAGGGCTAGTAGTTAGTCATTGGGAATCCCGCAACAAAATACACTTTTTACACACTTTTAAACTTATTTGATCCATCAAAACAAAGGAGATGATTACGTCCCAAAACGCACCTACATCAAATTGACAGGTATCGGTCAAATTTTTGAAACTCATTCAGAAACCGAAATGGTCCACACCAAAAGGAAACTTTGAAAATTGGAATAGTTCGTCGGATATTTTCCGCAGTGGCATCCATCTTTGTGGGGGCGGGTGTCACCGCGTGGGGTTGGGGAGGTAACGCTATTTTTTTTATTCTCATACGTCAAAAGCTCGTTTTGTAAAGAATCTATGACGGTCGCCGGAATGCAGTTGCTGTACAAGTTTTAAGTCTGATTTAGTCGAACGATAAATAAAAGAGATTTTTTGTGACCGTCTCTTTCTCGTTTGAAAACTATTTCGGGATGTTACTTGCATTCAGGTATTTTGCTCTTATTGTTTTAGAAAGATAATGCACATAGATATAAAATTAAAACATTTGTATGCAGTTTTATTACTGGTATATAATTAGCATTGAATAAAAAAAGAAATTTGAATTTTGTACATTGTATTTAAATTTTAATATGAAAGGGGAAATGGACGGATTGTGTAAGAGATGATATGAGAGAGAATGGCGTAAATGTAGAAATGATGACAACTATGAAATAATGGAAGAAAAGGACCTATACGCGCCGACCCCATATAAAAACTGGAAATGGGCAGAAAGATGATGATATTCTAAATTTAATATTTACTTTAAACGTATAAATGCAAAGTAGTTGATTCTAATGAATCATAGAAAAATAAAAGTATAATTAACTTCACGCACTGTGGAATTCCCTACGATGCAAGGCCCGTAGACTTATTCAAATCTCGTACCCATCAAAGAAAAATCATGTTTGCCCTCGTCTGGAATCGTATCGGGGACCCCGCTAGCAAACAGAATCACATAAACTGCGCCGCCTCTAATTACGTCCATGTCATCTTTATAGATTGCTGTTTTCAGCAAGGTATTTTTTAAAGTTTACTTTTTCAATTTCGTTTACTGCCAGTGAAGTTAGGAAACATACAAATTAATGTCTATAATTAGACTTAAATAGAACCAGTTTTAAGGGAAATCAATTTAATTTATTAGCGAAAGTCCGGCTCGTCCCAAATCAAGCGATTCCATTGTTGTTTTGTGATAGTGGCAGCTATCGGGAACCCATTTATCTCAGCTTCTACGTGGCTGTAATTTTTTTGCGCCACTGCACGATTTACGATGTTATAAATTGCGAACGAATGCGAGCTGGTAGTAAAACGAAAAACAGAGTGAAATTTTTCAGCGAGACCTAAATTCTGCATATGATGTATCCCTTTATAGGATGCTTTCGCCGGTGACGTAGTTTTATTGCGCAATGTCCTACATAAAATATATCCCCGGTTTATGCATGTTATATATGAGAATATTTTACATATTATGCGAAAGTGCTCTTCGGTATTCAGTGTATTGCTTTACTTCATACCTGTGTCTATCCAAACCCTTTTTACGTCTCAAGGTTAGTCACGAATACCTCATAAAGGAGATATCGGAAATCCCTCAAATGGAACTGTTCGAAACGCTACAGGAAAAGATAAATAGTTAATCAACGAACAAATTAAAACACCTCAGACTTTCTTATGATTACTTCTTTAATGCCTTACAAAAGTCCGAAACAACCATTTTGTTTTATAAATGATGACAAATTATTTGAGGTTTTTTTTATACTCATCCACTACAAATACCTTCTAATTATTCTCTAGACAGAAAAAAAAATCTTTTAATGTATTTCTTTAGTCTGCCTCACAACTTTTCTACTTACTCTTTTGTACTTCCTCTGCCCTCTTATCTTCTGTGGGTTCATCCGTTGTCCATTTTCTACCACAGCAACTTCAAGCTACACTAAAGATATAATTGTAGTGCTTATATTTAACGATCTAAACTTAAGCGCTTTTAATGAGGATCTTTAACCGGTCGAGAGATCCTTAGAACATAAAACATCCTAATTCTAAAAAAAATATCCCCTATTATAGGTAACACCATTACACTAACGCATGGTATTTTTTATTCTACATCCGTTTCGGTGAAGAGCTATACCGCAGAGGAAAAGGAACAGGAAAAGAAACTCCTCGACTCATCAATATCAATATTTTAATATTATAAATGCGAAAGTGTGTTTCTTTGTTCGTTTGTGCTTCTTTCACATCAAAACGAAGCAACTATCGATGTATTATTTAGTATGGAGATAGTGAAAAATTGGAGAGCGCCATAGTCTCCTTTTTATCGTGAAAAAATACTCACTTTCATGGAAAATACGTTGCAATCAAATCAATCAAATAAGCGCTACAGATGGCACCGTGACATAATTAAAGTATGAAATTATTAATTTGTTCTCACGCTGACACGACATGCGTGATGCAAACATTAATGATAATTATAATAGAAATTTTTAACTTAATATTTATGTACACAAAGTAAAATACATACCGAAAGCGAGGCCGCCCTCGCTCATGAATTGTTTATTAATTAAAAAAATAATTCGTCCGGCCTTCAAAGACTCCAATCTCACGCAAGCAGACCAAGTTGCTATAAGAGAGGACAAATTCTCTGCTTGGTGGACGGTCCTCACGTAACGACTATTATATTAACAATATTATGATTATGATGTTAATATTATTTCTGGTATTGTCGGCATCCGTGACGACGGCAGAATAGCAACCACCCTATTTTTTGAGTTACGAGTAGTTCCCAATGTATTGTGAGTTTCTGACAGTGTACTTGAGAGGCAATACATTGTTTCTTCTCTCTTAACTGGCAATGTTTTAGTGAGACCTTTGGTGTTCCCATCCTTAACTGGCAATGTTTTAGTGAGACCTTTGGTGTTCCCATCTCTATGGTGGTGATTGTGACTGTATATTTGGTGAATCGTCTGCTCGTTTGTCACATATTTAATCATGTAAACGTATGTAACAAGTAAATGTTTGTCGACTGTAAGTAGGTCATGACTTCATAATTATAATTCCACACGTCACAAGTGTTCCAGAGAGGAATTCTAGTAAAATTGAAAGTGAAAATTTGTGTGCATTGAATGTTTTTTATTCCCGCTGAGTTATTTTCGCAGGAACTTTAAATTTCCAGTTTATAATTAAATGCGGCACAGTAACTACTGTAAATTATAATTTAACGCCGGTGCCAAGCGCATTCTATCCGGATAGGACTCATTTTTTAAATGGAATCATTTTAAAGGCGAGCTTGTGGAGGCGGTCATTGCCCCAGCGAATAATAGTGTTACTTAGCGAAACTAAGAAACAACTTTTAAAATCCAGTTCAGTGTTTTTATTGTGAGGTTACTTAAAGATATTTTAATTAATTCTGGAAATTTTATCAGTTTATAATATAAATACTTGACACGTATGAGAGTCACAGTACGAATTGTACGAACAAATAACGTTAATAAATTCGTACCAGGCGTGAATAACTTAACAAATCAAAAATGCACTTTTTCAGGGCAGCCATTTTTAAGTTTAAGTTCCATCTGTAAATTCTCATTTTATGTCAATAAATACTTTTTTATTTGAATGGGTATTCATTTACGTTGAGTTTTCAGATCACTATGAAATAAACAATCCTTATATCTATTATGCATTAAAAATATATATGCAAGTTGACTTATCAACTTATTCACACCTGGTACGGAAATAGTCCAATATCATATAACTATGCTCTATACCATCCACAATACGTCTGTTACTCATGTCTTATGTGTCAGTTAAAAAAACTAATCAATTATACTTGCTCATCTTGGGTAACTATTAGCTGTAAGTACAATGTTGAACTAAGATAATAATGCCCAACAATGGTACGATAAGAAGCCCATCTAATTGAATTCTCTTGAACTGTACTAATAATATAAAACTGAAGAGTTTGTTTAAACGCACAAATCTCAAGAACTACTGGTTCGAATTGAAAAAATCTTTTTGTGTTGGATAGTACAGTTACCGAGGAAGGCTAAAGACTATATAACATAACGCTACCACCAATAGGAGCTGAGCATTGATGAGAAACAGTAACCGAACAACTCGACTAATGTAAAATATTTGGAGTATAAACTGGCGTGTTACACACATCCGTTTTATGTTTTCGTTAATGATGACACGTCACAAGTTAAAGCGTCTCATTCAAAGAATATTTTAATTTTAATCTTTCTTATTTTAAATTCGAGTGAAACACTTTTTAAACTGATGTACGGTGTGTATTAAATTTTCAGTTTTCACATGCGTGGAAGTACCAGGAAATGATTCTCCGGGGAAACGTTTCAAGCGTTCCGGTAAGTTTTAAAATTTTCTTTTGCGAAAATATCTTACCTAGTTAAAATATTGCTTACTAATATGAAAATTGTTAAAGCTTAAACAAAACGAATAACGGCTGCCTATTATGGGGTATGGAATAATAGTCTACAGAAAAAACACATGCTTATCTATAGGGATTTTATAATGATGATGATTCTGATAAAAGAAACTGTTAGCTCATTTAATGCCTATTGGTTGTTAATTTCATCCTGCTGTAAAATAACGTATGCATTAGTTTCGGAGACTTGTTTAACATATTCGGTTTTGTTTTTTTAACATATGTATGTGTTTATATTTTTAATTAAACCAATGGGTTTAATTTTTAGTTTAAAAGATGTGCTGAGAAGTTTCTTTCGCCGTTTCTTCTCGATGTAAAAACACATTTCCGGTAGTAGAATCAAAAAATTACGTGCAGAAGTGTATTGAAATAATACCTACGTGAATAAATAATTTTGAATTTGAATTTTAACTAATTACAAACATAATTGTAGCCATTAATGACAAGAGATTTTTTGTATATTTGTACATGTAATAATACTATTGAACAGATTCCCGACTAGAGCTCGTATACACTTTTATCGAACAAGCGGTTCAACCGGGGGCTCAAGTGGCTTTGAAATGTTCAGCGGTGGGTGAGCCCCCGCCTCGGTTTAGATGGACATTGGATGGCCAACCGATACCACAGCACCACGGGTGAGTTTATGATATTTTTATCGACATATTATACAGCCGTTACGCTCAATGGTTTATTGAGATTTGTGCGCAAGATATAAATCTAAACTTATAATAAATCTGTGTTGAATATACATTGGATGATATTTGTTAAATGTATCACGGTGTGTATATAAAAGTCTAAACATATTCTTTTTCGAATTTTTCTCTGTCTGTTCGGGGTTAGGCGAAAACCACTGCGCAGATTTTAACAGTATATAACGTTTTAGTTACTTATGTAACTCGCAGAACGAGGGGTATAAATTAGTATAGAAAATTTGTAAAAACATTGGTGGTAAAAGAATGAATTCGGTGCATTTTACAGCTATCGCAATAATCTCTCTAATTTTTATAGCAACCGAAAAAAAATACCTTAATCGATAATAAACATAATATTTGAAAATCCATGCGATAAAGGTCTATTTCAAATTTTCTTATTATTTTTTTAATTTTTGAATACCTTATAAACCATATTAGAGTTAAATAGTTTGAAAGAAACTAAATGTATATAAAACATTTATTATTATAAACAGACAAAATGTGATAAACATATATTTTATACAAATTTAGTTTTAGTTCGTAAATTAAACTAGATTTTATTTATTTCTCTCAGATGTAAATTAATGTACGAGTCATAAATTTTAATTTATTCTGTTCTTTGCTTAACCTTATTAGCTCTGCTGTAATATTAACGAAAATTAATAACGCTTTTTATTTACAAGTCCATATCGGCTGTATTACTGTAATTAGTGTATACTGTAAATAAAATATTAATAATAATTTTATTATTAAACAGGGCTATAGTAACAGAAGGTCGTGAAAGCGGGCCATCGGGTATTGGATCTGGAAGCAACTATATACTATCGACGCTATCACTGAATAGTGCCCGCGTGGAGCACGGTGGTCGTTATGAGTGTCGTGCTACTAATTCACACGGTGCCGTCGCGCACGCGGCCAGACTCAACGTGTACGGTGTGTACTAATAAATATACTCTACGCTCAACGAGTAAAATGTGTATCTACTAACGTCTACGTACTCGGTGCTATCGCCGAAAAGCGTATCGTGCTACCAACTCGCATGGTGAAACGCGCACACCCACATGGTCAATGTGTACGGTGTTTACTAACAATTATTTACTCGACGCTCAACGTGTATAGTGTGTATTAACGTCTATGTTCACAATACTATCACTGAAAAGCATACACATTTGCTACGAGTATCGTGCTACTGACTCGCACAATGTCGACACGCACGTCGTCACACTCAGTGTGTGTGCGAACAACTATGTATATACATATTTGACGCTCAACGGGTAAAATGTGTACTAACGTCGATGTACTCGATGTTATCGGCGAAAAGCACGTTGGCGACGAGTATCGTGCTACCAATTTGCTCGAGTAGATTATATTATTAAAGTGGATGGTGCATGACCATCACTGTTATATATTTATAATAAAATTTACTTACAGTAAAACTTAAATTGAATGCTTTTCAGTGTTTAAATATGTATTGTGTAAATAAAACATGATTATTTCCTCACAGGGCCGCCATATATCCGTGCTATGAGCACTGTGAAAGCTGTTGCCGGATCTGAGATTACCATATGGTGTCCTTATTATGGATTTCCAATAGAGTAAGAATTTTTTAATTTATTTTACTTTACTGCATCAGTTCTTTGTCGAATATTAATATCATGAGAAGTATCTAATATATGAAAATTACCTTTATAAAAATACTTTAATTAAATACTCATCGACGTCCATGGACATTAATAAAACCAAAACCAAAACCAAAGGTCTTAAACAGCTAATACAATAATTTTAACGTAATGATAATTTAATTAAGGATTTATAAACAAAACCTTACAAGATGTTTTATAGAAGACTTTAATACGAACAATTGGTCGTAGCTCCGTAAAGTGGGAGGGAGGCGCCGGCGCAGATCCCAGATACCATCAGTCGGATGGTCAACTGACCATTACTAACGTCGATAAGAACCGAGACAGAGGAAGTTGGACGTGTTCGGTCCTCACGCCTGGCGGAGAACTTGCTAGAAGAGAGGTAAGTGGAGATTTACATTAAAATATTATTTTATTACGCATTGCAAAATGTTATATGAAAAATTATTATCATCTTTAGTTTAATAAAACAGGCAACGTATATGTAATATGTATGTTAAATTTTGATTGATTGGTCCTAACTTACCTTTATATATAAAAAGGAATGTTTGTCTGTATGTCGTTTATAGACTCTGAAATGGTAGAAGATAGAGCATCGAGGTAGCAAATTTGTTCAGATTTTTCTGTTATAGGTTTTGGTACAAAAATTATATCGATCGGTTACATGGTTGATGAGTTACAGTCGAAATGTTGCTTTTTGGATATGCGTAGCAATGCGCGCCGGGTTCAACTAGTAATTTATATTTTCCGAATGGACGTAGAAAGCAAAATATTTTTATTTACAATTAAGTGAATTGAAATTTGATGAAAAAGCCGGTGCTTCTGAATTTTGATATTTCATCTATTTTTAAAGCTAGGTTTGCTAACTAACAAAAAATATTTCTATTTTACAATCAAAATAGAAGCTTTACTTTGCCATACCGTACGAACGTTTGAAAAAGAAAAACCCGCTCGAATTTTAAACTTACAAAAAAAAAGAAAAAAATATTTCAAACGTTTCTGTAACATCGAAGCACTAGCGAATGTTCGTTTTATGGACCGACCGACCCATTTTTCGTCCATTGCAGGTACAAATGACGGTCGTATCTCCGCCCGTACTGTCTCCCATCGCGTTCCCGCCTGGCTTGCGTTCAGGCGACCGTGCGCAAATCACGTGTACAGTAACCTCCGGTGATATGCCGGTTTACTTTTCATGGCTAAAAGATCAGATGCCTATCTCTAGTGTGCTTCAGGTAAGGCCATTTATGTAGAACATTATCGCATCAATGCTGTATTCGAGATCATATCTTCGTGTAGGAATACGTGAAACAAAAACTTGCTTACCTTGTTTTCAATATAAAACGCGTACTGTAACTTACCTTCTAAAGAGTTAATTCACATGGACGCTATTTTAATTTCCTTATAAAGTGTTTTTGTAGTAAATAATATATTATGTAAATCATAAATTTTTGCGCTTCTTTTTCATGTATCCTTCAGTCTAAGCTTCTTCTTCTTTAGTCTTCCTCAGTCTAAGCTAAACGTTATTAAACGTTAAATACATAGGTGCAATATTTTTAAATACGATTATAAAGGTTTTCTTTTCATATATTAATTAAAACCCATATGAAGGAGTGTAACTCCTAAATTTTAACGAATTACAGAAAAGTCCAGTTTTATAATTATTTTGTGTAGGTTAGGGACAACAAAGCTCATTTACAATTATTACAAATTAATGAGCTTTTCCATCTTGCTTAGTACGACTTGAAATTGATTAGCATTGAGATTCGAGCTCACTTTTGATTTTAATTTCAGTTCCTTGAAACCGAAATAAATAAAATTAAATTTAATTAACGTTTGATTATTGCGCTTGCTTCGATTCAAATGTATCAATCCAAATAAATTCCTACTAAGTTTGATTAGATCCGCTACAGGCTGGAAAAATCGTTTTACTTTGGGCCTTGAACTTCTTGGTCAGGTTAGGTTAGATTTTCGTATTGATCGTCTATTTTTTACCTTCTAATGATTACTAAAATTTTAGGTAGACGAACGAGGGGCAGAATTTTATAGCATGCTTCTGTTTAAAAGTTTGACAGCTGCTCATAGCGGCATTTATACGTGCGTGGTCACCAACACAGCGGGAAAAGCTAACACCTCCACTGAGTTAGCTATAAAAGGTAAGTTGTAACTAAGTACCACTATGGTAATATATTATGTTTTCCAATATTGTTATAAATAAATAAACGAATAGACGAGCTTGATGGCTTGTTGTTGATGATGGGAACTTTATATTACACGTGACTTGAACGTAACTAGTTAATCCATAAAAACTTCCGTATCCCAAAACATCTGTCAAATGTACTAACAAAAGTACTACAAAGCCGTCTATTGGTCAGTGGATGTACTCATACATATATCGACCGATACGAAAACCCTATATTAGTAAAGTTTTACAATATTAATTTGAGTTTTAAGCATTTATATATATTGTATTTATAATTTAACATTCAAACCATACCACGTTAAATTGACTAGAAACGACGAATAAAACAACAACTGTCATGAACCAAGTTTCTTAGCAGCCTCCCAAAACTCAACTACTAAACAAATGTAATTAATCTAACGATAAACATTTTGTGCAGTTCCACCGTACTGGCAATTAGAGCCTTCAGATACGGCGGTGTTACTCAATGGATCATTAACTATAAGTTGCGAAGCTCGGGGTCACCCTTCGCCTGCAATTTATTGGACCAAGTTTACCGGTAAGAATTACTTCCATTCTTTTATCTTTTGAGATAGTGTTAGCCTACTATTGCAGCGTAATTAACTTTTTCATACAGTCAGCCAATAGGAAATTGTCAAGTACAACATACGTGGTGTTCTGGATATGTTTCCGAAACTCTTAAGGCATTTGAGGAAAAGTGTTGATTTGTAAGCATTATAAAAGTACACGTTATATACACTTTTTTAAATTTATCTTGACATCAATCCCACGTAATAGTAATTGGTGAAGTAGTCTAAAAAGGTGAACGCATTAACTTAGTAAAAGTCGTACCACTCTCCTCGTGAAAACTCAATTTATCGTGTAAAATTGCTAATAATACCTAAAGCTAATCTCTTTTCCAACATCAATTACGATGGACCACTGTAAGTAACGCAGTAGCATACAAACTGACGTCATAATATTGCTTTTAATTTACAAGGTAGTACAGAAACGTCGCTGGGTGGAGTGTCAGATCCTGTTGTACTGAGTAATGGATCGTTGAGGCTTGACGCGGCCCGAGCGGAACATTCTGGAAAGTATCGTTGCAGAGCTGATAACGGTGTCGCGCCCGCCCTGTCGAAAACCATCACTATACATATTAATGGTAAGACAAAATAATAACTCACGTATTTTCCCTCACACAGGATCTTAAATTTTAAAGAGCGTATCGAGTTAAATTTCTTACACCTTTATAGTAAAAGCCTGGTGCCTGATAATAATAGTGTAATAATTTTATTTATTGCACACATGGTAATTTAAATACAGTGCATTTACATTCTAACGTCAAGGTGTGCATAGTCAGTAGCCTATCATGCACTTTATATTATCCAATATTAGGATAAGGCGCAAACAGATAATTAAATTTATATTAAAACCATAATGAAAATAATAAATATTAATGTCAAATAAAATTGAATAATATGCATTAGAGATTATAATTTGTCAAATATCTGTATCGGGTATTTGAAACTACTACAAGTCACCAGTGCTCTCGATAGAACAGTTTATAGAATATATTTTAACATTTTTGTCGAAGAAAGTCTTAACAGCTTAACAGCTTAAAGACAAGGCAAAATTACCATTTCGAACTTGTACAACAGAACCAGCTCGGTTTGAGACGCCATCAGTAAACGTCACTGCGAAACTGGGAGACACAGTGAGATTGGTATGTCTCGCCCGAGGTGACAGTCCTCTTTCGATGACGTGGAGCCATTCGGGACGGGCCTTGCCTAACTCTGATTATAGGTCAGTATAAGTTATCTTCCTCACTCATCCTCTGAAAGTAGGACGCAGTAATGAGAAATATGAGAAATACGGCACATAAATTTCGTTTTCCCTCCATTAGCATGTGAGTAAATTTGAAAATCAAATGAGGCTACTCTAGAGTCTAGGCCAATTGTTTAAAGTTGGCACGAATAATATTTGTTATATGAAAAGATATTGTTGAATGTTGCATGTATATGTCATTTTCCTAGAGAACTTGCTGTCGCCTAATAAAAATGTTGTTAGATAGCCGAAATAAATACTTTATTAGTAGCGAATGATAACGATGCTGTATAAAGCTAGCATAATTACATGATAGTGTTACTTTTACTATGTCAAACCACTGGGTTAATAATTTTAACCTACTTCAAAACAAGTAGGAAGTTCTTAATTACACTGTATTTTTTGTTTGTTACTTCATAACTTTCTACTGGGTGTACCAATTTGTATCATATTTTCTGTTCGAAAGCTCGTGCTTGTTTTGTTGGCCTATTTAAATTTGAGAGACATCTGTAGTGTAGTTTTGAGTTATCCCTAATTATATATATTAATGTACGGGTTTCAATGCATTAACTAATCGTAAAATTTTGTTTAGGATGAGTATTTCAGAAACTAGGAGCGTCGAAGGACTGCGAAGTGAATTAGTAATAGAAAGAGCTGACAGAAGAGATTCCGGAGTATATAGATGTCAAGCGTCCAATCCTTATGGAAGATCAGACCATTTCGTACATTTGGGAGTTCAGGGTATGAGAAATATCAATGGTCTACACAATTTCTTTTGTTTACACATTAGTCTATAACGGTAGCTCTTAAGTTCTCTATAAAATTGCATGATTCAAATGCAACGGGTACTCGAAATTTTTGTATATCGATGTTATCCAGTTACATGAATCATAATCGGGATCGTGATTGTGACCTATGTAACTAGGTCGAAATCTTCTATAATTAAACTGGAACTGATCGCTGTCTGTAAATGGCAAATATATTTGAAAAATCATAATGAAGGGCCTTTATGGGCGCAAGAGAACCCAAACCAATGATTTTTTCTTTTTGTCAGTTTATCTGTATATTTATGCACGCTAATCTCAGAAACGGCTTATCCAATTTGAATGCAGTTTTCAGGATTATATCGTACTTGGCTTTACTTAATATTTAGTGATTTTTTTATTTAAATCGGTTAACAAATAAAGAAGTTATGTCAATTTATGTCTATCATTCATTGACTGTTAGGCAAAACGAAGTTGGCTGGGTCACTTAGTATCAGTATAAAATACAAAAATCGTGAGTATCCCTTTGCATGTAAGATTGTCCACGATGATATTAATTTGGATTCAGAAGGCTCAGGACCAGTTAGAATGACGAAAATTAGGACCAGAGTGGACGTATGATGGATGGATGATAGAAATTTAAAATCATAAGCATGAGTTTCTTTCGATAATTGGAAACGCTTAATACGTTCTACAAATGTTTCGGATTAGCGTTTAACCAATGTCAGAAATTTAAGAGCCCTCCGAAACTACCGATATTATAAGTTAATGCTTAAGATCAACTTGACCTGATGGTAAGTGGTTAGGATGTCTAAGGTGGTGGACGCATTAACTTAGTAAAAGCCTATTCACTCTCCTCTTAAAGACTCCCACGTCAAACGTGCTGCCCAACGAAAATATATATCGTTAACGATTATAAATACATATCCCCACACTAGGATTCCGCGTATAGCTTGCACAACTATGAAGAGAAAACATCTATCATACAAAATTCTACCTCATTCAGAAATCTGATCAGAAAAAGAACGCAGACAAAATCACTAGGCTACCGGATCGTCATATAAACGGGATTGATGGATTGACGTGCCTTTGATATTGAAGCTTACAAATGCCATGTACCAATCGGCAACTATTGATTGCCTGAACATAAGCAGTGTCCTTTGTGAACAGTTAGACTGAGGGACATATACATGATTTGGTGTTCTATTTATGAACTAGCGATATCCGGATGAGGGGTTTCATAAAACGAAATTTCATATACTATAACGAGTTTGGTACCATGAAATACCTGCCCGCAACTATCTCACGGAAATCATTTTTAGGGATAAAAAGTGAATTGTGCGCTATTTCGGACTATAATCTGTTTCTGTGGCAAGTTTCATCTAGATTAATTTATCCATTCTGCTGTAACTGAGCAACAAACATTCAACTAAACTTTCATATATACAATTAATAATATTGTTGTGTATTCATTGTAATTTAACGGCTTTGGTAACGGCACGGTTGGTCCAATATTTGAAGCAATTATAAAGTAATTTGAGGAGATAAAAATAATAATTCAAATGACGGTGCATGGCGCAACAATCGTTACGTCAGATCGCTGTTTGAAGTTTCCTAGGTTCAAGTGAGGCAAAAATTTTAGCTTCAAATTTCAAATATCGGTCCAGTTATGTATTATCTTTACTGTGTTATCCAAGGCACCCACGTTACTCGGAATCCTAGTGTGGATATATTGTATAGCGTTATTAATATTATAATTCAAATTGGCGTAAGCCCATTAATGAACACAGGTCTCGCCTCGTCACTGAAGAGATCTAGAGCATACTCCACCACGCTGCAGCGCACTGCTCCACTGTGGATTGGCGATTTAATCCAAATTATTTTAACCATTTGTAGAGCCCCCCGAACCACCAGCCAATTTCCGAGTGTTAGACACAACTTCGCGATCAGTTCGTCTTCAATGGCAGCGGCCGTATGATGGGAATTCTCCTGTAATGGCGTATGTCGTGCAGTACAGACGACATGATTCCTCAAACCCCGACGCTTGGAGAGACGCAGACACCCACAATATTTCTATATCTGCACACGCTTCTGATTCATACTCAGAGTAAGTTATAATACTTGAGCCAAATTTTATTAAACATCTTGTTAATTAATTAATTTTACTGTTGCTATAGGAAACGACCACATTATAATCCGGCTAAATTAAGTGAACATAAAATCTAATGTTGTGCTTGTCAAACATGGTATATTGTTATCATTTTACCAACTGTACAAGATATCAACAGACGGAATTATAAAAACTTATATTTTAACACATGACGAAAAAGATTCTAAAGACATTTGTTACTTTTTATACTGATTCATTACGTCATAATAAGAAGTTATAGTGCTTTTATTCCTCTCTTTTACACTACCTCACAATTGGCACAACTATTTCTATAATGGCAATTAAGGGTAATGAATAATATACTCGTAGTACACTGTTCGGCGAGCGCAACATACATCACGTTATTAAAGTTCACCCTGGTTTAAAGTATACGTTCAAAAATATAATAAAGGTTAAATTCGTAACTAATGTCTTAAACTTTTTGTTGTCAGGGACAATCAGAGCCCTCCTTAAATTCGTGACAAAATATATCTTAAACTTTTCATTACCTTGTAGGAAAAATCAGAGCCTTTCCGCCGTTTTCTGAAAGGCTTATCAAAATATTATTGAAGTAACAGACATGATAACTTAGAAACTCTATCAAATTAATTCGAGTCCCTGTGACGTTGATTTAGCAATAATAAATCAGTAAACAAAATCACATTTCACACGATTCAGAAGAAAATTTGACAACTCTGTTTAACTGATGAATTATTCAAATCAGATGGCACAATTGACGTTTGTCAATAGATCTGAGAGCTTATTATTTAATTTTTTGTTGATCAGCCTCTCAGAAACTAACGGTCGTGTTCTATATCTAAGTATGAAACTAAATTTACATTTTGATCGATTTCCTTACAGTCCTTAATCGTGTAACTGTATTTAGGACTGAGGGTACAACAATAACAGGCCTGGAACCAGCGACCGCGTATTTAGTGCGGGCTCGTACAGTGACGGGGCAGTTCGCGTCGACGCACACGAGGGCGCTGCTAGCGTTAACGTTGCACGAACCACCCGCCCGAGCTCCCATCAGCCTTCGGGCTTCAGCTCCGAGACCCTCAACTATTGAACTAGCTTGGCAGGTAATGGTTTTTGTCTTGTTCTACGATATATACATAGCTTTATGTATATAAATATTTTCGTGTGAATGTTACCTAACTACTCCTAAACGGTTAAACCGATTTTGATATTTTTTACTGTGTGTTTAAATGGATTTGAGAATGGTTTAGATTCATAATTCGATTCGATAGAAATGAACTGTTTTATATAACATTTGCTGGGACAGTTTGTTTTTTATAATTATTTTGATGATGTCGCAATGGTCACCATGCCGGAACGCTGTTCGAAGGGTCCTGGTTTCGATTCCGAACGGGGTGGAATTTTTTAAATTGAATATAAGTTGATTAACATAATGGTAATTGGTGAAGACGTCTAAGATAGTGGAATTAACTAAGTAAAAGCCTATTCACTCTCCTCTTGAAGACTCCCACATCGTAAATAACCGGGAACACCGAAGCAGGCAAGCTATTCCAATCCTTCGCGTTGCACATAACGAACGACGAAG